>CACRXP010001501.1:36424-62067 GCA_902702965.1 Spirometra erinaceieuropaei | reverse complement strand
GTGGCCAAATAAGCCCATCCGCTGTAGGAATATGCGTGAAAAGTGAAAGCTGAAGCGGCAAGTGTATGTGGGGACTCCTGGCACTGATGCATCGGTCTCAGTGCAATGGATCCGCAAGTGAACGACTAGGCCGACGCGTGAGACCAATGTGCGGTTGTAATGAGGACAGGTTAGGACCGAGTACACACAACTGGATGTGGGGATGGCAACAGTGAGGGTGGTCGGTGGCGGTCCTTCGGGAGAGTTTTGTTCAGTGGCGAGAGTTGGGCTGAGGTTGTAAGAGTCATCAATACGGAGGTTGTGGCAGGGATGATGCAGTTGACGGTGGTGGATAGCGGCAGGGCACAGGGATTCGAAACAACGGCGATGAGGGCGGTCCTCGTAGTGGAGGTCGTGGGGATTTGAGCAGGGCCGGTGAGGAAGGCGGCAGTTGGGCATATCGAGCTGGAATAATGAATCCAGAGGTGTGCGATGAGGCTGATTCGCGCACGGAATGTTCGTTGAAAGCGTCGGCAAATTTGAAGTGGTTGACGGTGGGTGTTGTGGGTCTTAGGTACATGAGCTTTGCAAGTTTCCCATTTCGACTTTGGCAGCGACGATCCGGTTGGCTTCATAAATGCTTACTCTAGTCTTCCCTGCATTTTTCCGGGCGGACGACCCTGAGCGAGGTCTTCCTAAGTCTTTGGATGGATTTGCAGCCGCTTCCATGAATTCTCTAAGGTATCCAGGTAGTGCCAGGTTCGACATCCTTGAGGGCGAACACCCCTAGAAGGGTTGCTTTGGTAGATGTTCGTCATCCATTCTCACGAGGTGGCCACTTCATCAGTGTTGCGGTTGCCTCAGAATGGTGTTGATGCTGAGGATTCCAGTCCGTTTCGGAACTTCTGTCTCCAGGATCCCGTCCTACCACCTCATGTTTATTATCCCCAGAGTGAGTGCTGCAAGGGTCCCGTCGTCCTTGACGTGCGCCATCATTCGTCCTAGAGCTGACGCACCATGTGCGTGCATCTCTAAGGACAGCGCAGGTCTGCTTTTGATGCAGACTCCAGGAAAGCATGCAGGTCCTCGGAGAACTTGATGAACGTCCTCGTCAGAACTGGTCAAACGAGAGAGGTAGGCGCTGATGGTGGTGACGAATTTAGATCCCCGAATGGGCGGGCGTAGTGTTGTGACAGTTCGCTCAACTTGTCGTAGCCACTTTGTCTCAGAGGTATTTGCAGTAGTAAGCGGAGTGAAGCAGGGCTGCATACTCACTCCTAACCTCTCCAGTCTCACGTCGTCTGCCATGCTGCCGGACGCCTCCCGTGATGATCACCTCGGGATCCGCATTGCCCTCAGGACCGATGGCCTTCTTCCATACAGCCGGCGTCTACAGGCCTCAACGCGTCTCTCCACGACTACAGTCCACGACCTCCTCTACGCTGAGGACTATGCACTCAACACCGAAGGCAGAAGCTGACACGCAACGGAGCATGAAACTCTTCACCTCTGACTACGCTCAATCGGGGCTCACCACCAACACGAACAAAACGGTGGTCATTCCTCAACCGCCACCGAGAGCTGCATACAGTGTTCCTCCAATTCACGTCGACAGCGGCGAGCAGAATATCGTGGACAACGTCGTCTTATTATGCAACACACACTCCCACTGCATTAAAGTCGGTGACAAAGTTGCCCAACGGATCTTGGAAGCCAGCCAAGGTTTCAGCCGTCTGTAGAACTCCCTATGAAATCGGTACGGTTACCACCTCAACATAAAGCCGAAGATGTGCAAAGTGATCATCTTGACGAATTTTTTGTGTGGGGCGGATGGAAGTGAACCGTTTACGAGAATCAAGCACGGAAGTTCAATTACCTTCACCTGCGAGTCGTTGCAAACCCGAATTTCGAGCAGCAGGGTCAACCACCTAAATGGCGTGCCATTGCAGGAGGTAGACGCTCAGAAGGACTTGGTTGTGTGCGTCGCGGCCTCACTTAAACCGTCACCCCACTGCTCCAAGGTAGCACACAGCGTAAGTGATGAGGAATGACGCAAAATCACAGATCGCAGCTCCTTCGACGGGACCGGCCATGCCTTCAAGTTTGATGATACCAAAATCCTCACAAGAGGTGACAACCGCGTGAGATGCTTGGGGCATGAATCTCCGAGTCGCATTCAAGCAACCAATGCAATGACCTTTCGCCTGCATATACTGTGCAGTGATTTTGCCTGGGAAAAATTACTTGCCACGCGGGGAGGGTGCAAGTGTCCAGCAGTTCCAGCGACAGCAAGTCAAATTGTTGAGCAATAAGCACGCCAAGCATCGACAGCGATGGTGGAAGCATGGCAAATAACGACTCGCGTACGGACCGACAAGCAATCATCGCATCACATAGGCCCACCAACGATGAACATGAGTACTATGAAATATAGTAGGCGTGAGGTTGCATGGCCACCACGCCCCAAAAGTAATGCGCACCCTGTGATCACAGCTACCCCTTTTCAGCGATTGTCTCTGATTATGGGTTCGAGTGCGAACCCTCTAAGGTCAGGGCAATAAATTTCTTGTTCGCGGCGGTCGCAACTTTGTCTTATTCTGATAGCTTGTTATTAGTCTCAGAGCACCATCGCAGGCATGAAGTGCAGCGGCAAAAAATCGGTGAAGCAGGCGTGTATTAATCTTTTGCTAGTTCATACGGTGAGCCAAAGCTGATCAGCATTTTTAAACCCTAGTGAATGCCTGCTGCAAACCTGCGAACAATACTCAATTATTCCACAATCCCTAGGCTATCCCGGCACAAAAAATCATATCAACATCAAGATCGAGTCTGAAGGAATTTGTTCCAAAAGACTTGCTTCAAGTTAAACACATCAAATTCCAAGGATGCATGCTGACGAGTTCGCACTGAGTGAGATCAAACACGGCGCCTCTAAGGTAGCACAACACTCCACATACCCAGCCCTCCTACTGGCATATAGATGAACCCTGTGCAACTCCACTGCTCATCAATTGCCTATCGTCAATTCAACTATTTATGCCAAATCGCATTCCCTGCTGGCTGCCACCGCGGCATCCTCTACTCACACCCGACTTCAATGAGAAAACAAAAAATGCATACTTTCAAATATACTCTTGTATATTTCATCTTCAACTGCATACAGGTGGGAATAGGGATCGGTGTGCGGCGCGATGGGGTTGGGCGTGCGAGGATGCCGTCAACGTCAAAAAATCTCGGGATTCTCGTCGAAGTCCTTCTCCTCGGAGATCAAGCAACAACACAGCCGACGACAAACTCGACGAAGGAAGCGACCCACGCCAGATCGACGCTAAAACAAAGGAGTGTGATTTGTCAGGCAAATGAATACTGACTTGCACACAGACGGTCGAACATATCGAGACACCATCAACTCAATAGATCAAAGTAAGTAGCTTACGCGTCGGGAGCCCACGGCTACTTCCGCCACCACGTCATCTCCTCCCTTGCAAATAATGCTCACTGCTGTTTCGTACGACCTAGTGACGCTGCTGGCAGGCCACTTCACATCTGCAAAGACAAACAATCCAGAAGGGTAAGCCTATGCAGTGGTCTGAAGTCGGCGGCGATTGCACAAACACTGTGCTGTCAATTGAAAATCATAGGCAACCTAGGATGTCTGCATGATCTGCAAATATAATTCATTGAACAAAATCTTGTTTTTAGGAAGGAGGCTGCTTACTTGACTTCCTTTTGACAAGAAGTCTTGGCCAGGCTCTGTGGGCTGCGTAGACGAGACAATTTTCCTGTGTGGCTGCCTCACATAGGTCGCCAGCTGCCTGCACGGAGAACTTGGCGCGCCGCATCCGGACGAGCGGCAGTCGGCCAACTTCACTACAATCAGAAAGAGAAACAGAGTCGCGAACTATTGCAACCGCATCAGGTGGCTCCAGCTGTTCTCGATCCTAATAGCAACAATCATTAAGGAATTCGACAGTGCACATTGGAGCAAACCCACAAAGGGCACTTACCTCGACTCCATGAGCTTGTCCGAACGCCACACCGGCAGTGGCGCATGCACGCGCATTTCCGTCGGTGTGGCGGCTACTGAGTGCTCCGACACCCAGTCTGCGGAGCAGCTCACTGTGGATGCCGTCCCACTCTCCAGACTTGTGAGGAGAGCGATGTCCACCTCGGTGGACATCTCCTCGTCCGGAATTGCTAGTTCCGGTGGGAGGTTGTGCATGTTCACCTCCTCCTGTACAAGGCACCGCTTCACATCGAAAGTACGACCAAATGGCATTGTGACTAAGGAGTCGGTATGGCGTGGAGTTCGTACAGGCAAGGAGTGTTCAGGAGATATCCTGGATGCTGGTTGGTGGGATTTTGTTGAGCTGGAAGCAAGGGAGGCGGGTGGAGGACGGTAGTTGGAGGAATTGGAAGAAGGGGTCTGGGACTGAGGCTGGTGCCGGTGTCGGCGACGAGATCGGGGAGATGGGGATCCCTGATCGGGATGCGAGACGGCGTGGAGAGAGCTCTGTACTGAGTCCTCATCGCCACCATCGCAAGCTTGTGATAATACCGTAAGTGAACTACCTGAAAGACAAGTGAATGCACATTGCCAAACCATAATCACAGAAACAACAGGGTGTAAATACTCATCAGAAATTCTGTCATTATTCACTGTCACTGTAGGAAGCGTGCAACCCTCAATCATTGAAAACCACACGCGACATGAGATGGCGACTTTGGCTCGAATACATCCCAACACACTCCATATCTTACCAGCGGTGAATATGAAGTGGAAGACTCCCTAGTCATCGCCTAAACCCTTCACAAATAAATTCGCTCATCCCCACTCCCTCCCCTAGCACACAGAAGATTAACTTAGAACTACCTAGCCGTATGAGGGTTGCTTGTCTGAGATAATTGGGGATGGAGGACTGGAAAAAATGTTCTTACGAAAATATCTCTTCTGTCAATTCAGTAAAATACAGGGAGTACAACAGGACGGAGTGGCTCACTAATGATCCCTAATGAAGACGCCGATAAGCTCTGAATCTACCCTGACAGGCACTCACTAGGCAAGTGAATGCTATCATAGGCAAAATATCCAGTATGCATATTGAACCGAGGCAGTGAGCAGCTTCTAGAAAGTATCTGTAAAAGGGTAGACTATCGAAGGCTTATGAGAGTGAAGCTGCATATTTTTAGGCATCTTGCATGTCTTTTAAAGCATTCTGCTGAGTGAAAGCTGCTGCTCAGAATTAAGCAATCTCATCTATCTGGCGTCTAATGAAAGCAAACCAATAATTCAAGAAATTTATAAAAATCAACAAATCCTTGTAATGTCCTCCAGCTGATAGTTAAAGTCCCGAGAATTATTAAATAAAGTCCAACTGCGGGTTGGATTCAGATTAATAATAATAATAATAATAATAATAATAATGTCACAGGACTTACCGTATTGTTCTACAGATTCTGCTGTGATGGCTCGATACTGCCTACGTTCTACATCATACGTACGAAGTAGAAGGTAATACAGGAACTCGAGTCGTGCAGCTAAGAAGCTCAGGAGGAGATACGGCGAAGTAGGCATCCTCAACAGAACTGACAGTCTGGCTACCTTCAAACGCAGTAATTATTGATCCGTCCTGTCCAACTCCCGACTATCGACCCGAAACCCCTTCTGAGTCGTGGCCAACCACGTGGTGAGGGCAGCAACCTACAGGCATGGGTTGCACGTGGACCGTAAAATCGGTCACTGGGCCTGCAGAACCATGGACGCCGAATTTCAGCACACAGTCCCATATTTCATCGTTAAAGGAGATATTCGGAAACAACAATCATCTTTGTAACCTATGAACAGCACGTGATCTATCTCATGAAATCTGATAACGGAATCTGATGCGAGAATTTCTGGACGTCTTTATCTTAGCTCATTTTGTTCGCTCAATCACATCCTTCAATGAATTGTCGTTTTCTTGTGCAGAAATTGTGTTTAGGTTATTATATCAAATAAAAAATGAGTGAAATTTAGCGAAAATGGGCGTTGTAATATATCCGTGC
This sequence comes from Spirometra erinaceieuropaei, assembly GCA_902702965.1. NCBI lineage: Eukaryota > Metazoa > Platyhelminthes > Cestoda > Diphyllobothriidea > Diphyllobothriidae > Spirometra > Spirometra erinaceieuropaei. Next base: position 56,043 of record CACRXP010001501.1, on the reverse strand, counting down.
AATTTCCTATACTGGTACATGGCCTTGACTCCGGTTACGCAGCTGAGCGACTTTTTAGCCTAATATGAAAATTTATTTGATGCCCGATTTTGATGGGTTGACAACGAGGCCAAATTTTTTGCGGCGGTCAAACGCCCTTGCAAGATATTCTATGTGTTCTTAAGGGATGGATCTATTTACCAAGAGATCGTCAATAGGGGCATAAACATAGGGAAGGTCATGAAGCATTCTGCCTATGAATATCCAGAAGGTCTGGGAGACGTTTCGAGCCTCAGATGCCATATGCGGAAACTCAAAGAGGTCAAGGAGAATAGTAACGACAGTGTTTGTACGTCCTCCGGGGCGATTGCGATGTGACACAGGGCCCGGACCAGGCCGATTTTCGAAAAGACAGACTTTTAGAATAGGTCATCGACAAAATCATGAAGATGCGAAACAGGGTAGCAGTCCGGGATGGTGTAGTTATTCAGTACCCGACAGTCACCGCAGGGACGCCAGTCACCTGTGGTAGCCTCAAGAACCATGTGATGGAGGTGAGGACCAAGTACATTCAGATTGGCGCCAAGTTGGCGGGATATTTCTGACGAAGGGCTAACCCAGACGTTGAGTTTGATGGTTAACTCGTGTGGACGGAAATGACAAGAAGGCCAAAAGTGGGGAGGAAGACTGCACCGAGAATAGCGCATTGAACGCCATCAACAACAACAACAACAACAACAACAAAGACCCAATGAAAGAGAGGTCCGAGACCGATTTCTAAGGAGAGAGAGGGAGAGAGTAAGAGAGGGAGAGAGAGAGGGAGAGAGTGAGAGAGAGAGAAATTAGGTGCGAATTGTGGCGATTGGCGAGGCGTTTACGACCTTGGGGACAATGCCGAGGTTAGAGCACTGAAATTGGCTATTGTGGGAGGGATGACACCCAGCTGCGCACCAGTATCAACCAGGAACCGTCTGCTACTGTGGATGTTGCAGATGTAAAATGCACGACCACATTTAGAGCTGTCAGAAGATTTGTCGCACTGACCTTCGGGTTGACGGGATTTACTCGTTTGCTCGACTTGGAGATGAATGAGCGGGGAGAGATGCAGAGACAGGCTTTCGCACCAAAGATGGTGTGATACCAATAGATGACGGCTGTATTGGAACCAGATGAAGGTATACGGCCAGATGGCCTCGGCCGGCTACGGGATGATGAGCAGATTTGCTGTTTTTGAAGAGACGCTAGATAGTGGGTAGTCTGCGATATCTCAGACTTTAGATGCGAGAGAAGAGACGCAGGAGAAATTGAAGAGGTCGAGAAAGAGAGAGAGAGAGAGAGAGAGAGAGAGAGAGAGAGAGAGTGAGGGGGGGGAGAGAAAGCAGCGGAAGGTGATGGTTTGGAAAAATCGAACATCTCTGCAGGCAGCTCGGCCATCTGAGTGAGTTGTGCGGCCAAAATAATGTCAGAGGTAGGTGTCAAAATGAGCTGCACTACCGGCGAAACGTTGTCCATTTTCAACGCCTGACGATATCGTAGATCTGGATGGCGGAAGATTGTTATTCACAGAGAGTCACCAATTATGGCAATGAGGAGCTGACTCGAATGTTCCACAATGGTCGACAGCACAATGATACCCAAATAAGAAGTCAGGGAAGATGGATTGTATTGAATAAGCTTTGCTGATGTGTAAGAACGTACAGGAGACCGAGCAAGCAGTTTCCGCAAGTTGCTTCATCAGGCGTGTCTTGCACGCCTCTGCTCTGTCTAAATTATGTCCGGCTGTAGCCAGTCAGCGAAGCGACAGCGTCTGCGTTAAAATCAGACCTGCGATATCCATAGCAATTCACGCACCCCTTGCGTCATCTCAGCAGCACGATGATGGTTCACATCACGGGCAACAAGCACTTCTCAGAAGCATTTGCATTAATATGCGAATTGAAGCAGGGCTGCCTGCTCGCTCCTAACTCCTTCAACCTCACGTCATCCGCTTTGCTGCCCGACGCTTACCCTGATGAGCACCACGGGAACCGCATTGCCTTCAGGACCGATTGCCTTTTTCCATACAGCCGGCCTCTACAGACCTCAATGTGTCTCTCAACGACTACCGTCCACGGCCTCCACTTCGCTGACGACTGTGCACTCAACGCCGAGACAGAGGATGACATGCAACGGAGCATGAAACTCTTCGCCTCTGACTATGCCCACTTCGGGTTCAACACCAACACAGACAAAACAGTGGTCATGCACCAACCGCCACTCAACGCTGCATACAGTGTTCCTCCAGTTCATGTCGACATCGGTGAGCAGAATACCGTAGTCAAATTTGTATTCATAGGCAGCACACTCTCCCGCCGCATCAAAGTCTAAGGCAAAGCGGTCCACCGGATCTTGGAAGTCAGTCAAGTCTTCGGCTGGCTACAGAACTCCGAATGGCAACGCCACGGTCTCTACGTCAATATCAAACTGAGGATGTACAAAGCGCTTATCTTGATTACTTTGCTGTATAATCAGGGGACTAGGATAGTATATGAGAATTAGGAGCGGATACTCAATCATCTTAAACTCAGTTGTCACCACCGGACAATAAAGTTGAGGGGAAAGAACAGGATCCAGGAGGGATAAAGTCTGGAATGGAATGATATCCTTAGCATACGCATCATGCTGAGGAATCTGCGACTACTATGGAGCGGCATCTCATGATGAGGGACAGCGCTCCACCAATAAAACAAGTCCCCCGAGAAGATGTGGCTTTGGGTGCTCGCCGCAACGTAGGCCAATTCCGCCGCTAAAATTCCACCTTGAAAAAAATGCCTTGAAACGTCTGCGCATAAACGCGCAGAATAGGGGCGACCTCCAATCAAACTGACCGGCGTAGATGAGGACAGTGAGATTGGAGCAGCCATCTATGAAGCCAACATATTCGCCGTTGTCAAATCCAAAATGAAAGTTCTCAAGTCCCAAGCGCCACCGACATCCCGCGTCAACATTCAACCCCCGCCCCCCTCCCCTCCCAACCTGCCCACGACGTCAGCGAATACTCCGCTCGCGGATCCATATCCATTGCACCAAGCATCTGACAACCCCAATTACTGCCACCGCGTCCGCCCCCTACTCCAACCCCCACGACGTCCACGAAGACGCTTAAACTCACCAACGCTGCTCCAAATCCTCGTGTCCCGCCTGCCTAGATCATCGCCAACTCCATCATCTCTGTCAGAATCCCCGCGGCGACAACCACATCTACCATCCCTGTTATCGACCGAAACGCTCCCAGCGACACGCCAGCAACCACCCTCACATAATTCGCTTCCATCTCTAAAGATGTGGCCTCAGTCCCAACCTCTCCTTACTGCCATCGCACATACATATCGCGCATCGGCACGTTTGGTCACTTGCGAATCAATCGCACAGGTACTGGTGAATCAGTGCCTGGAGCACCAACATATGCTCACCACGTCCGCCTCCGTTGCCCACACTGCACACACGAATTCACTCACCACGCGGGTCTGTGTGGACACGTGCGTGTGCATGAAAAACCTGCGGTATAACACCGCCGGCCCAAGTAGCAGCCCAAAACTGACAATCCTAGTTCTAAAAATAACCCAACTAACGGGTTCAAACCGTTACCGAAAACGCGCAGCTTTAACGTCCAAGTCGCTATCGGAGATCAAAATGCGTTTCCTCATAACCCCTATCGCGACAGGTCTCCTGCACTCACACGCATGCGAGATGATGCTGTCCGCCCAGTAATTTGTGAAATAAATGCTCGTATTTTGGGAGGGCGGGAGGGAGGGTAGGTCGTGTAAGTGGCCGGCATAGCTATTTCATCCACTGACACAATCCACAGAAAGTGGCTTGGATCTGGAAGTGGGAACAGAGAATGAAATCGACGTCTGAGCGCACTTTGCACACTATAAACAATCTGACGTGATTGAAGATATCAAGGGACGCATAAAGCCGTGGCTTCGAAGCTTGTAATCTGACGGGACATAATCCGAGTTCGCAGTCAGGCCAAATCTGTATTTGTCGGCGGATTAGCCGATGGTGGATTGAGAGTCAGACTGAAATGCCTCACAATTAATGTGACTGCTACAACACTCCCCACTCCGTGGGATTCAAACCGCACCCTCATTACACAATATCTGTGAAATAGTGGTCAGACAGCAGAGTGGACCAGGCAGTGTGGGATACATCTAGGTGCAGGTAATTCCCGTGCCAAAAACCTGTGACATCCGCCTTCACCGGCCTTTTTGACTTTGACTTGAAACCATCACCAGTTGGAAGAGGAGAGAACGCAGTAGATTCTGCACAAGTCTACTAGCATTATAATCTAATTTAGGTACAAGTCGCCATCCCTGTTCTCACCACGCACTTGAGCACACGGCGGACATCTCTTCGCAACAGCGGCCCAACTGTCGTATAGTACTGACTAAAGGTTAGCAGTTCTTGAATATAACTAAGTTATTCTGTTGCTGCTAATGCATTTCGGCACAAATAATCATATCAGATTTCAAATCGAGTTTGCATGCATCTGTTCCAGGAGATTAATCTCAAGTTACATATAGAATTCCGAGGATGTATGCTGACGAGTTCGGATTGACTGAGCCCAAACACGACGCATCTGAGGTAGCACAACACTCCACATACCCAGCCCTCCTACTGGCCTATAGATGACCCCTGGGCAACTCCACTGCTCATCAATTGCCTATCGTCATTTCAACTATTTATGCCAAATCGCATTCCCTGCTGGCTGCCACCGCGGCATCATCTACTCACACCCGACTTCAATGAGAGAACAAAAAAATGCATACTTTCAAATATACTCTTGTATATTTCATCTTCAACTGCATACAGGTGGGAATAGGGATCGGTGGGAGGCGGGATGGGGCTGGGAGTGCGAGGATGCTGTCAACGTCAAAAAATCTCGGGATTCTCGTCGAAGTCCTTCTCCTCGGAGATCAAACAACAACAACACAGACGACGGAAAACCCGACGAAGGAAGCGACCCACGCCAGATCGACGCTAAAACAAAGAAGTGTGATTTGTCAGGAAAATGAATACCGACTTGCACGCAGACGATCGAACATATCGAGACACCATCAACTCAATAGATCAAAGTAAGTAGCTTACGCGTCGAGAGCTCACGGCTACTTCCGCCACCACGTCATCTCCTCCCTTGCAAATAATGCTCACTGCTGTTTGGTACGACCTAGTGACGCTGCTGACAGGCCACTTCACATCTGCAAAGACAAACAGTCCAGAAGGGTAAGCCTATGCAGTGATCTGAAGTCGGCGGCGATTGCACAAACACTGTCCTGGCAATTGAAAATCATAGGCAAACTAATGATGTCTCCATGATCTGCAAATATAATGCATTGAACCAAATCTTGTTTATAAGAAGGAGGCTGCTTACTTGACTTCCTTTTGACAAGCCGTCTTGCCCAGGCTCTGTGGGCTGCGTAGACGAGACAATTTTCCTGTGTGGTTGCCTCACACAGGTCGCCAGCTGCCTGCACGGAGAACTTGGCGCGCCGCTTCCGGACAAGCGGCAGTCGGCCAACTTCACTACAATCAGACAGAGAAACAGAGTCGCGAACTATTGCAACCGCATCAGGTGGCTCCAGCTGTTCTCGATCCTAATAGCAACAATCATTAAGGAATTCGACAGTGCACATTGGAGCAAACCCACAAAGGGCAATTACCTCGACTCCATGAGCTTGTCCGAAGGCCACACCGGCAGTGGCGCATGCACGCGCATTTCCGTCGGTGTGGCGGCTACTGAGTGCTCCGACACCCAGTCTGCGGAGCAGCTCACTGTGGATGCCACCTCACTCTCCAGACTTGTGAGGAGAGCGATGTCCACCTCGGTGGACATCTCCTCGTCGGGATTTGCTACTTCCGGTGGGAGGTTGTGCATGTTCACCTCCTCCTCCTCCTGTACAAGGCACCGCTTCACATCGAAAGTAGGACAAAATGGCATTGTGACTAAGGAGTCGGTATGGCGTGGAGTTCGTACAGGCAGGGAGTGTTCAGGAGATATCCTGGATGCTGGTTGGTGGGATTTTGTTGAGCTGGAAGCAAGGGAGGCTGGTGGAGGACGGTAGTTGGAGGAATTGGAAGAAGGGGTCTGGGACTGAGGCTGGGGCTGGTGGCGGTATCGGCGACGAGATCGGGGAGATGGGGACCCCTGATCGGGATGCGAGACGGCGTGGAGAGGGCTCTGTACTGAGTCCTCATCGCCACCATCGCAAGCTTGTGATAATACCGTAAGTGAACTACCTGAAAGACAAGTGAATGCACATTGCCAAACCATAAGCACAAAAACAACAGGGTGTAAATACTCATCAGAAATTCTGTCATTATTCACTGTCACTGTAGGAAGCGTGCAACCCTCATCCATTGAAAACCACACGCGACATGAGCTGGCGACTTTGGCTCGAATACATCCCAACACACTCCATATCTTACCAGCGGTGAATATCAAGTGGAAGACTCCCTAGTCATCGCCTAAACCCTTCACAAATAAATCCGCTCACTCCCACCCCCTCCCCTAGCACACAGAAGATTAACTTTTATGAACTACCTAGCTGTATGAGGGTGACATGTCTGAGATAATTGGGGATGGAGGACTGGAAAAAATGTTCTTACGAAAATATCTCTTCTGTCAACTCAGTAAAATACAGGGAGTACAACAGGACGGAGTGGCTCACTGATGATCCCTGATGAAGAAGCCGATTAGCCCTGAATCTACCCTGACTGGCACTCACTAGGCAAGTGAATGTTATCGTAGGCAAAATATCCAGTCAACATATTGAACCGAAACAGTGAGCAGCTTCTAGAAAGTATCCGTAAAAAGGGAAGGCTATCGAAGGCTTATGAGAGTGAAGCTGCATATTTTTAGACATCTTGCATGTGTTTGACAAACATTCTGCAGAGTGAAAGCTACTGCTCAGAATTAAGCAATCTCAACTACCTGACGTCTAATGAAAGCAAACCAATAATTCAAGAAATTTATAAAAATCAACAAATCCTAGTAATGTCCTCTAGCTATTAGCGAATGCCCTCAAGAATTATTAAAGAAAGTCCAACTGCGGGTTGGACTCCGATTAAAAATAATAATAATGTCACAGGACTTACCGTATTGGTCTACAGATTCTGCTGTGATGGCTCGATACTGCCTACGTTCTACATCATACGTACGAAGTAGAAGGTAATACAGGAACTCGAGTCGTGCAGTTAAGAAGCTCAGGAGGAGATACGGCGAAGTAGGCATCCTCAACAGAACTGACAGTCTGGCTACTTTCAAACGCAGTAATTATTGATCCGTCCTGTCCAAATCCCGACTATCGACCCGAAACCCCTTCTGAGCGGTGGCCAACCACGTGGTGTGGGCGGCAACCTACAGGCATGGGTTGCACGTGGACCGTCAAATCGGTCACTGGGTCTGCAGACACATGGACGCCGAAGTTCTGTAGATAGAAACAACTATCCTCTTTGTGACCTATTTACCTCATGTACTGCGTATGCCACTATATCGACAGTAGGCAATTTCGTGCATAAAAGCAGCGTAATGTCTCTGCTATGTTGCAAAATGCTGACTGCGGTCGAGTAGTCGTCTGGAGAGTAGTGAACGTCTGCAGTTTGCACGAAGACATTTTGCATTTTATCGTTTAAGAGGCAGCGCTGTTAGGACAAGGCTGAATTATATCCACCATGCCAACAAGCATTAACGCCAACACCACCACCAACAGCACCACCACTAACATCACCACTGCCGCCACCACCACCGGCAGTTCGAGCGTCGCTGCCGACGATGCCCTCCGTGTGCCTCACAGCATGCACGGATTCTTGCGCATGGTTTAGTTTATAGTGAATGCGGACTTGCGCTGCGTCTACTTCACTCTCTCCCCCCAAACACCACCAACACCACACCTGAAGTCCATGCCTTCGTGGTTGTTGCGTCCTTCGTTAGATAGACGTCTGCTTTTTTGTTTTCGGTCTCAGATATGATATTTCCGACAGTACGTACGCCATATGCACATCCCTGTACTAACATGATTTAGTCAATGTTTGGCTATCCGCCCTGAAAGTGATACTTTTGGAAGTATGGTCATCCTTACGTATTTGCTTGGTAACAGTGTGCACAATGATGTCGCGGTATAAGAAACCGTAATAGCTTTCTACGACAACATAATGTGGATTCACTGCTCGCGGGTATTATAAACAGCATTCGGCAGCGACGTTTCAGTGGTGTTTGGGAATTGTAACCTTCATGGGATACAGTGAAGTCTAGGGGTTGATTTCAGGGAGGGTGGTTAAATGTCAGTATAACCACAGTCACACAGCCTATGTGCTATTAGGATGCTTCGAGAGTGGACTTCCAAATTTGGATGTCATGCATGATGCTGGTAGCACCGAACTGATTATTCGTGGCGGTTGACAGTGGTCTAGTTTTTCTGAGAGGTTCGAATGTGACAGCTGGAGATGCTAGAAGTTCGGTGGTAGAGTATAGGCCCAAAAGACACCTTAGCGAGAGTTACGATTAGGAGTCGGTTGTCGACATTTGGTCTCTCTAAGAGGAGATCGTGAGATGAAGGAGGGCATTGCTCGGCGTGAGCACGCCCTACTTTCTGATGATGCTTTTACTTGTTTGAGTAAAGCGAATGTAGGGTGACAGTGTGGGCAAGATACTTTAAGGGATGTTGGGTCAGTTGTCCTTGTGATGCTGCTACTGATGGACGTGTTAGGCAATAGATAGTTTGTTGGACGATGATGGATGATGGATGTGCAAGATGTGTTAGGTGAGTCGATGTTGGGGTGATTTCCGCTGTTATGACCATTCATGTGGCCGAATAGGCCCACGCGGTGTATGAACGTGAGTGTGCGGACAGTAAGGACGCAATATGAGACTCAGGATTGCATATTACATACTGCTGCCTGCTAAATTCCATAACAGTAGCGTTACTTTACCAGCTACGACAGCGATGCCATCCGTTCTATCACTGCATTCCCGCACGGAAATCTTTCGTAAACGGCGCGTACCGGGGATTTTCTTCCGTCACCCCCCCCCCTCCCCTTTGAGTTCGGTTTACCTTTCGATAAATTGCCCTCCATAATGGGGTCATCCGCACTCCGCGATAGAACTATTTTGAAGTAATTTAAAACTGATGTGAATATTACGAAGCATTCATCGGCGATTCTCGATTATGTCGACAGCTGCTGCTCTCGACACTTATCGCTTTTAGCCTTCTGGTGTTATCTGTTTTGCGTATCCGTTTTATTCACTGCGAGTGAAGGCTGAGGTGGAAGTCACTGATTTTCTTAGATTGTCCAGGTCCCCACCCCATACGGCAAAGTCGTCAAGATGACCGACTTGTTCATCTTTAGCTTTATCTTGAAGTGTTGACTGTGGCGATCCCATACGGAGTCCTGCCAATGACCGATGACTTGGCTGGCTTCCAAAATCTGGTGGGCCACTTTAACATACAGTACGTGACCTATCTCATGAAATCTGATAACGGAAACTGATGCGAGAATTTCTGGACGGCTTTGACGTTGCGTATTTTGTTCGCTCATCCTCATCCTTCAGTGGAATGTCCTTGTGCAGAGATTGTGTTTACGTAACTATATCAAGTAAAATATCAGTAAATTTTAGCGAAAATCGACGTTGGAATATATTTGTGCAAGTTCCTATGCTAATAAATGCCGTAGAGTCCGGTTACGCTTCTGAGCGCCTTTTTCGTTGAAAGGATGGTAATGTATCCTCGGGAGTTTTAATAAACAGATTTAGCCGAACTTGAAAATTTATTTGATGCCCGATTTTTGATGGGTTGAGAACGAGGCCAAATTTTTTGAGGCGGTCAAACGCCCTTGCGAGATATTCCATGTGTTCTTAAGAGATGGATCTATTTACCAAGAGATCGTCAATAGGGGCATAAACATAGGGTAGGTCATGAAGCATTCTGCCTATGAATATCCAGAAGGTCTGGGAGGCGTTTCGAGCCTCAGACGCCATATGCGGAAACTCAAAGGGGTCAAGGAGAATAGTAACGACCGTGTTTGTACGTCCTCCGGGGCGATTGCGATGTGACACAGGGCCCGGACCAGGCCGATTTTCGGAAAGACAGACTTTCTGGATAGGGCATCGGCAAAATCATGAAGATGCGAAACAGGGTAGCAGTCCGGGATGGTGTAGTTCTTCAGTACCCCACAGTTACCTCAGAAACGCCATTCACCTGTGGTAGCCTCAAGAACCATGTGAAGGAGGTAAGGACCAAGGACATTCAGATTGGCGGCAAGTTGGCGGGATATTTCTGACGAAGGGCTAACCCGGACGTTGAGCTTGGTAGTTAACTCGTGTGGACGGAAATGACAACAGGCGACCAGAAGTCCGAAAGTGGGGAGGAATACTACACTGAGAAGGGCGCATTGAACGTCAGCAACAACGAAGACCCAATGAAAGAGAGTCCGGAGACCGATGTCCAAGGCAGAGAGAGAGGGAGGGAAAGTAGGAGCCAAATTTGGCGATTGGCGATGTGTTTGCTGCCTGGACGACGAAGCCGAAATTTTAGTACAGAAGATCTGAGACTGCGGGAGGGATGACACCCAGCTGCGCACCTGTATCAACCAGGAACCGTCTGCTACTGTGGATGTTGCAGACGTAAAATGCACGACCGCAGTTAGAACTGCCAGAAGATTTGTTGCAGTGGCCTTGGGGTTGACGCGATTTTCTCGTTTGCCCGGCTTGGAGATGAATGAGCGGGGAGAGATGCAGAGACAGGCTTTCGCACCAAAGATGGTGTGATACCAATAGATGACGGCTGTATTGGAACCAGATGAATGTGTACGGTTAGATGGCCTCGGCCGGCTACGGGATGATGAGCAGATTTGCTGTTTTTGAAGTGACGCTCGCTAGTGGGTAGTCTGTGATATCTCAGACTTTAGATGCGAGAGAAGAGACGCAGGAGAAATTGAAGAGGTCGAGAGAGAGAGAGAGAGAGAAAGTGAGGGGGGAGAGGGAGCAGCGGAAGGTGATTGTTTGGTAAATTCGAACATCTCTGCAGGCAGCTCGGCCATATGAGTGAGTTGTGCGGCAAAATGTCAGAGGTAGGTGTCAAAATGAGCTGCACTACCGGCAAAATTTTGCCCATTTTCAACGCCTGACGATATCGTAGATCTGGATGGAGGAAGATTGTCGTTCACAGAGAGTCACCAATTATGGCAATGAGGAGCTGACTCGAATGTTCCACAATGGTCGACAGCGCAAAAATACCCAAGTAAGAAGTCGGGGACGATGGATTATGTTGAATATGTTTGCTGATGTGTAAGAACGTACAGGAGACTAAGCAAGCAGTTTCCGCAAGTTGCTTCATCAGGCGTGTCTTGCACGCCTCTGCTCTGTCTAAATTAGGTCCGGCTGTAGCCAATCAGTGAACCGACAGCGTCTGCGTTAAAATCAGACCTGCGCTATCCACAGCAATTCACGCACCCCGTGATTCATCTGAACAGCAGGATGATGTTTCACATCACGGCTAACGAGCACTTCTCAGAAGCATTTGCATTAATATGCGGAGTGAAGCAGGGCTGCCTGCTCGCTCCTAACCCCTTCAACCTCACGTCATCCGCTTTGCTGCCCGACGCTTACCGTGATGAGCACCACGGGAACCGCATTGCCTTCAGGACCGATTGCCTTTTTCCATACAGCCGGCCTCTACAGGCCTCAATGTGTCTCTCAACGACTACCGTCCACGGCCTCCACTTCGCTGACGACTGTGCACTCAACGCCGAGACAGAGGATGACATGCAACGGAGCATGCAACTCTTCGCCTCTGACTACGCCCAATCGGGCCTCACCACCAACACTAACAAAACGGTGGTCATTCCTCAACCGCCACCGAGAGCCGCATACAGTGTTCCTCCAATTCACGTCGTCAGCGGCGAGCAGAATATCGTGGACAACGTCGTCTTCTTAGGCAGCACACTCTCCCACTGCATCAAAGTCAATGGCAAAGCGGCCCACCGGATCTTGGAAGTCAGTCAAGTCTTCGGCTGACTGCAGAACTCCGGATCGTAACGCCAACCTCTCCATGTCCATAAAAAACTCAAAATCAACAAAGCGCTTATCTTGATTACTTTGCTGTATAATCAGGGGACTAGGATAGTATATGAGAATTAGGAGCGGATACTCAATCACCTTAACCTCAGTTGTCTCCACCGGACAATAAAGTTGAGGGGAAAGAACAGGATCCAGGACGGATAAAGTCTGGAATGGAATGATATCCTTAGCATACGCATCATGCTGAGGAATCTGCGACTACTATGGAGCGGCATTCCCTGAGGAGGGACAGCGCTCCACCAATAAAACAAGTCCCCCGAGAAGATATCGCTTTGGGTGCTCGACGAAACGTAGGCCAATTCCGCCGCTAAAATTCCACCTTGAAAAAATGCCTTGAAACTTCTGCGCATAAACGCGCAGAATAGGGGCGACCTCCAATCAAACTGATCGCCGTAGATGAGGACAGTGAGATTGGAGCAGCCATATATGAAGCCAACATATTCGCCGTTGTCAAATCCAAAATAAAAGTTCTCAAGTCCCAAGCGCCACCGACATCCCCGCGTCAACATTCCACCCCGCCCTCCCCCCTCCCAACCTGCCCACGACGTCAGCGAATACTCCGCTCGCGGATCCATATCCATTGCACCAACCATCTGACAATCCCAATTACTGCCACCGCGTCTGCCCCCTGCTCCAACCCCCACGACGTCCACGAAGACGCCTACACTCACCAATACTGCTCCGGACACCCGTGCCCCGCCCACCGTCGATCATCGCAAACTCCATCATCTCTGACAGAATCGCCGCCGCGACAATCACTTCTACCATCCCTGCTATCCACCGAAACGCTCCCAGCGACACGCCAGCAACCACCCTCACATATTTCGCTCCCATCTCTAAAGATGTGGCCTCAGTCCCAACCTCTCTTTACTGCCATCGCACATACACATCGCGCATCGGCATATTTGGTCACTTGCGAATCAATTGGACAGGTACTGGTGAATCAGTGCCTGGAGCACCAACATATGCTCACCACGTCCGCCTCCGTTGCCCACACTGCACACACACACACACAAATTCACTCACCACGCGGGTCTGTGTGGACACGTGCGTGTGCATGAAAAACCTGCGGTATAACACCGCCGGCCCAAGTCGCAGCCCAAGCCTGACAAACCTAGTTCTAAAAATAACCAAACTAATGGGTTCAAACTGTTACCTAATACGGGCAGCTTTAACGTCCATGTCGCTATCGGGACAGGTCACTGGCAATCACATGCATGCGTGATGATGCTGTCAGCTCAGTAATTTGTGATATACGTGCTCGTATTTTGGGAGGGCGGGAGGGAGGGTAGGTCGTGTATTCGGCCGGAATAGTTATTTCATCCACTGACACAATCCACAGAAAGTGGCTCTTTGCATACTATTAACAATCTGACGTGATTGAAGATATCAAGGGACGCATAAAGCCGTGGCTTCTAAGCTTGTCAGCTGACGGGACATAATCCGAGTTCGCAGTCAGGCCAAATCTGTATTTGTCGGCGGATTAGCCGAATGGTGGATTGAGAGTCAGACTGAAATGCCTCTTTCCTAATGTGACTTCTACAACACTCCCCACTGCGTGGGATTCAAACCGCCCGCTCATTACATAATCTCTGTGAAATAGTGGTCAGCCAGCAGAGTGGGCCAGGCAGTGTGGTGGTACGTTTAGGTGCAGGTATTTCCCGTGCCAAAAACCTCTGACATCCGCCTTCACCGGCCCTTTTGACTCTGACCTGAAACCGGCACCAGTTGGAAGAGGAGAGAACGCAGTAGATTCTGCACAAGTCTACTAGCATTATAATCTAATTTAGGTACAAGTCGCCATCCCTGTTCTCACCACGCACTTGAGCACACGGCGGATATCTTCGCAACAGCGGCCCAACTGCCGTATAGTACTGAGAGGACGTTGGCAGTTTTTGAATATAACTAAGTTATTCTGTTGCTGCTAATGCATTTCGGCACAAATAATCATATCAGATTTCAAATCGAGTTTGCATGCATCTGTTCCAGGAGATTAATCTCAAGTTACACATAGAATTCCGAGGATGTATGCTGACGAGTTCGGACTGAATGAGATCACACACGGCGCCTCTGAGGTAGCACAACACTCCACATACCCAGCCCTCCTACTGGCCTATAGATGACCCCTCGGCAACTGCACTGATCACCAATTGCCTATCGTCAATTCAACTATTTATGCCAAATCGCATTCCCTGCTGGCTGCCACCGCGGCATCATCTTCTCACACCCGACCTCAATGAGAAACCAAAATGACGCATACTTTCAAATATACTCTTGTATATTTCATCTTCAACTGCATACAGGTGAGAATAGGGACCGGTGGGAGGCGGGATGGGGCTGGGAGTGCGAGGATGCTGTCAACGTCAAAAAATCTCGGGATTCTCGTTGAACTCCTTCTCCTCGGAGATCAAACAACAGCAACAACACAGACGACGGAAAACCCGACGAAGGAAGCCACCCACGCCAGATCGACGCTAAAACAAAGGATTGTGATTTGTCAGGCAAATGAATACGGACCTGCACACAGGCAGTCGAACATATCCAGACACCATCAACTCAATAGATCAAAGTAAATAGCTTACGCGTCGGGAGCCCACGGCAACTTCCGCCACCACGTCATCTCCTCCCTTGCAAATAATGCTCACTGCTGTTTCGTACGACCTAGTGACGCTGCTGGCAGGCCACTTCACATCTGCAAAGACAAACAGTCCAGAAGGCTAAGCCTATGCAGTGATCTGAAGTCGGCGGCGATTGCACAAACACTGTGCTGGCAATTGAAACTCATAGGCAAACTACTGATGTCTCCATGATTTGCAAATATAATTCATTGAACAAAATCTTGTTTTTAGGAAGGAGGCTGCTTACTTGACTTCCTTTTGACAAGCCGTCTTGCCCAGGCTCTGTGGGCTGCGTAGAGGAGGCAATTTTCCTGTGTGGTTGCCTCACATAGGTCGCCAGCTGCCTGCACGGAGAACTTGGCGCGCCGCTTCCGGACGAGCGGCAGTCGGCCAACTTCACTACAATCAGAAAGAGAAACAGAGTCGCGAACTATTGCAACCGCATCAGGTGGCTCCAGCAGTTCTCGATCCTAATAGCAACAATCATTAAGGAATTCGACAGTGCACATTGGAGCAAACCCACAAAGGGCAATTACCTCGACTCCATGAGCTTGTCCGAAGGCCACACCGGCAGTGGCGCATGCACGCGCATTTCCGTCGGTGTGGCGGCTACTGAGTGCTCCGACACCCAGTCTGCGGAGCAGCTCACTGTGGATGCCACCTCACTCTCCAGGCTTGTGAGGAGAGCGATGTCCACCTCGGTGGACATCTCCTCGTCCGGAATTGCTAATTCCGGTGGGAGGTTGTGCATGTTCAAATCCTCCTCCTGTACAAGGCACCGCTTCACATCGAAAGTAGGACAAAATGGCATTGTGACTAATGAGTCCGTATGACGGGGAGTTCGTACTGGCAGGGAGTGTTCAGGAGATATCCTGGATGCTGGTTGGTGGGATTTTGTTGAGCTGGAAGCAAGGGAGGCTGGTGGAGGACGGTAGTTGGAGGAATTGGAAGAAGGGGTCTGGGACTGAGGCTGGTGCCGGTGTCGGCGACGAGATCGGGGAGATGGGGACCCCTGATCGGGATGCGAGACGGCGTGGAGAGAGCTCTGTACTGAGTTCTCATCGCCACCATCGCAAGCTTGTGATAATACCGTAAGTGAACTACCTGAAAGACAAGTGAATGCACATTGCCAAACGATAATCACAGAAACAACAGGGTGTAAATACTCATCAGAAATTCTGTCATTATTCACTGTCACTGTAGGAAGCGTGCAACCCTAAATCATGGAAAACCACACGCTACATGAGATGGCGACTTTGGCTCGAATACATCCCAACACACTCCATATCTTGCCAGCGGTGAATATGAAGTGGAAGACTCCCTAGTCATCGCCTAAACCCTTCACAAATAAATCCGCTCACCCCCACCCCCTCCCCTAGCACACAGAAGATTAACTTTTATGAACTACCTAGCTGTATGAGGGTGACATGTCTGAGATAATTGGGGATGGAGGACTGGAAAAAACGTTCTTACGGAAATATCTCTTCTGTCAACTCAGTAAAATACAGAGAGTACAACAGGACGGAGTGGCTCACTAATGATCCCTGATGAAGACGCCGATTAGCTCTGAATCTACCCTGACAGGCACTCACTAGGCAAGTGAATGTTATCGTAGGCAAAATATCCAGTAAACATATTGAACCGAGGCAGTGAGCAGCTTCTAGAAAGTATCCGTAAAAAGGGGTAGACTATCGAAGGCTTATGAGAGTGAAGCTGCATATTTTTAGACATCTTGCATGTGTTTGACAAACATTATGTAGAGTGCAAGCTGCTGCTCAGAATTAAGCAATCTCATCTATCTGGCGTCTAATGAAAGCAAAATTATAATTCAAGAAATTTACAAAAATCAACAAATCCTAGTAATGTCGTTTAGCTATTAGCGAATGCCCTCAAGAATTATTAAATAAAGTCCAACTGCGGGTTGAACTCAGATTAAAAATAATAATAATGTCACAGGACTTACCGTATTGGTCTACAGATTCTGCTGTGATGGCTCGATACTGTCTACGTTCTACATCATACGTACGAAGTAGAAGGTAATACAGGAACTCGAGTCGTGCAGCTAAGAAGCTCAGGAGGAGATACGGCGAAGTAGGCATCCTCAACAGAACTGACAGTCTGGCTACTTTCAAACGCAGTAATTATTGATCCGTCCTGTTCAAATCCCGACTATCGACCCGAAACCCCTTCTGAGTCGTGGCCAACCACGTGGTGAGGGCGGCAACCTACAGGCATGGGTTGCACGTGGACCGTCAAATCGGTCACTGGGTCTGCAGAACCATGGACGCCGAAGTTCAGCACACAGTCCTCTTTTTCATCGTTAAAGGAGATATTCGGAAACAACAATCCTCTTTGTAACCTATGTACAGCACGTGATCTATCTCATGAAATCTGATAACGGAATCTGATGCGAGAATTTCTGGACGTCTTTATCTTAGCACATTTTTTCGCTCATCCCAATCGAATGATTATCAATCACTCGGAAACGGAGTCCATTGTCTATCTTAATTAAGTACATGTTTATAAGAACTAAAATCATATTTCAAATATAAAAGGCACTTTGCGTTGTTTAGAAATGCCGACTTATTTTGCAAGGCGCGGTATCCCGACAACTTCAAAAATGGCTCCGATTTCGTAACCTATGCATGTGAGGTACTGCGTATGCCAGCGAATCTTCGGGGTTAACCAAATCGACATGGCGGGCAATTTTGCGCATGAAAGCAACGCAATGCCTCTGCTATACTGCATAGTGCTGGCTGCGGTCGAGTAGTTGTCTGGGGGTGTAGTGCGTGTCTGCAGTTTGAACGAAGACATCTTGGGACAACAATTGGCGTTGTATCGTTTAAGAGACAACAGTGCTAGGACAAGGCTGAATTATAAACTCTACCACCACCACCTCCACCACCACCACCACCACCACCACCACCACCACCACTGTGCTGAAGTACTTGACTACTTGACCTTTGACAATCTTGTCACGTTTGTTTTACTGTGGTATTTGTTTTAACGTGACGGAGACTCCGCCGCTTGTAAGCTTCGCGCCGCTTGCATGCTCTCTGGTCAGGTCGTTGAACATTTTGAATATTATGGTTATTCACTTACTGGCCTTTCTTACCTCTTTCCGTTTATGAGGTTAGTAAGCCGTAGTTCGTTATTTCGCGGGAACGTCATAACTTACGTCATTGGTGACTCCCGACGTTAGCGCAGACTTAAGTTCTTTCCTTCTGTAACATTTAATGACATTTATCGTCCTGTATCTATGTGCTAAATTTTAGTTCATTTACGTTTCCCGCTAACCTTTTCACAATATTGTGCTACCTATATTTTGGCTTATTATGTCTTCCTCAACTCAACAACCTGACGTTCCTGCCGAGTCTGTTCATGCCGTCCATTTCACTTTGCTTGATTTCTGGCAACAGGCCCCTGAACTTTATTTTATCCGCATTGAGTCAGCCTTTTACTCCGCCAACATTACGAAGGAGTTGTCGAAATAGCACAAATTTGTGGAGGTTCTCCCTGCCAATATTATCTCACAAGTTCAACCCTTGTTAGTGAAACCCCCTGCAGACGCTCCCTATTCTGCTCTGAGGGCGGAAATCCTTCGTCTCAATGCTGTATCTGACCGACAACGCTACCACCAGTTGATCAAGGAGGAATCACTGGGCGACTGAAAACCCTCAGAACTTCTCCGACGAATGCGTACTCTCTTAGGAGACATGCAGGTCGACGAGAAACTCGTTAAAGAGATGTTTCTAGAGCGGCTGCCTGCAGATGTTCAAACGATTTTGGCATCCGGCTCGTAAGACCTTACACTTTCACATCTTGCTGAAATGGCAGACCGAATGATAGAGGTTCAACGGTTCCAGCCACCTTCCGTTGCTCAGATTTCCACATCCTCTTCAACGGTTAACGAGCAGTTACTGCAACAGATGTCGGTTATGGCGAATGAGATAGCCTCCCTAAAACTACAGCTTGCTCGCATTACCTGTATTCGCTCACCCAGCCGTCATCGTTCACGTTCGCGACCTCGCACAGCCAATTTGTGTTGATATCTCGCAACCTTTGCCGCCAAGGCTCGCAAATGTTCTTCCCCTTGTTCATTTATACCGAAACAGGGAAACCAGTCAGCCAGAGAATAGACGCGACCGTTTTCTCTGGCTCTCCCAGCTCTGGTCGCACCTTTTATGTCTGCGACAATGTGACTCGCAGGCGTTTCCTGGTGGACACTGGAGCCCAGATCAGCGTTGTTCCCCCCACTCCAGTTGACCGCCGCTGTCCCAGCCCTGGTCTACATCTCCAAGCTGCAAACTGTTCCCCCATTTCCACTTTTGGTAGTCGTTCCCTAACGCTAAACCTTGGTTTACGTCGATCATTCTCCTGGATATTTGTGATTGCCGATGTGCCTCATGCGATCCTTGGTTCCGACTTCCTAGCCGAGTTTGATCTCCTTGTTGACTGTCGGCGTTCCTGTCTCCTCGACCGCACAACTGCTCTTTCTGTCCGCGGTCTTACACCCTTTAATGACTCCTGCAATTTATCTGTTCTTGACACAGGTATTGCTTGCCTATACCGAGACCTGCTCCTCCAACACCCCAACATAATCAAACCCCAGTTTCGCAGTGGTGAGATCCAGCATGACGTTGTCCACCACATACGCACCTCTGGCCCCCCAGTATTCGCACGGCCTAGACGACTGGCTCCGTCCCGTCTGCAAGCGGCGAAGGCCGAATTTGAGCACCTGATGCAACTGGGATAATTCGCCCGCCCGAGAGTCCATGGGCATCCCCTCTGCATATGGTGCCCAAGGCAACATCAGACGACTGGCGGCCCTGTGGTGACTATCGCGCCCTCAACATTGCGACCATCCCGGATCGTTATCCCGTCCCTCATCTTCAAGATTTTGCTGG
>CACRXP010001500.1:27941-62322 GCA_902702965.1 Spirometra erinaceieuropaei | reverse complement strand
CAGTTTAGGATACGACATAGGTTGAGGGATAAACGGATTGTCTAATAATCCAATTGATATCTTCGCCTTTTAAATCTGCATACCACTGTCGCGTGAATAATATATATTCTCAGATTTGCAGAGCACGTCCGTGTTTTAAAGGTTTCTATTGCATCAAAAGAGGAACTCAGGCATTTGCGGTTAAAACAAGACGTTAACAAGCCTTGCCTGCTCGAACTCTGGGCAGTTCTTTTCAAGTTTCCCTATCGGCTTGAAAAGCCTTCGAATACTCTAAGCGCCAGTAAGATTCAATTGCAACATCGTAAATTAATTCTTGAAACCTGGGCAGTAGACTAAGGTACGTGGTGGGGGTGACTGTGAAAACCTATTCTGCCATTGACTGTCGTGTCGTCCCTTTGCATGCTGAAAATCCACCGGACACTATCTTGCCGAGGTTAATGATTTCACCAGAAACTCGTGTGAGTATTTGAAGCAAGGCCTTTGAAAGAGACTGCTTCAGGCTTATCCAGTTCTTTCAGCGTATAAAATTGGAAGAAGAAGTAAGTGCCTTCCAAATGATCAAAGAAGTGGATATTTCTATGCATGTTTTCCAGGAAATGTAATTGACTTTTCAATGGCATCGAAAATCAATGAAAAAATGAATGCTACGTGAGCAGTATTTTTTGCAGAGCATAGCTCTTGCATGCAGTCGGAAATAAATTCCGTCGAAAGCCGGCATCCAGAGGTAACTGAAATATTATAGAATTATGTTGCAGGCTGACTACTTTTACAAGATTACTTAATTAATCTTTTCGAAACGAGAACGCATTTCGAAATTTCGGTTGACATTTCATGAGTTAGCCCACCTACTGTAAATTTAATTTCAGCAGTGAATGAATGAAGCAATCAAGACGGTGTCTAGATCTCTTAGCAGGATTGACACGAATGGAATCAAAGACAGTTTGTTAACGTAAGCGCAGAAGGTTGCACGTCTCTGTGACATTTAGCAACAAGCTAAATGGCTTTTACATTCAAAAACAAATTTGCTTTTTTGTATTCTTCGCAAACATCTAGTCTATATCACAAAAAGCGCCTGACTGGGAAGGAGTAATTTACTTGAATTTAGTTAAATCACTTCGACCACCGCGTCATAGCTGAAGTGCCAGGCCATAGACATCAAAAGACAAATTCTGACGACTTTAGAATTAGGTCGCAAATAATCTGAGTATTTTCAAATCAGTAAAATCGAAGTTTTTGTCTTTGCCACTTAAATCTTTAGCTTAAGCTCAGCGTAAAATGCACAAGTAGCTACAGTGCGTGACCGATCTCATGAAATGCTGGCTGAAATTCTGGAATGCGTTTTTGATTTGTAATACTGATTATCTTGCGCATAATCCTATAGAGTTTCGGACTCGACAGGTTGTCAGCTTATGAATGTATTGCATTCCTATCTCCTGTAGAAACCGTATTCGGTAAAAAATGCCCACTTAAGTAGCATGCATGTTTAACATTGATTTTCGATGGTCTTGCAACTTAAATACATTTTATAGAAAACACGAGTAAAAATATGCTATTCTCCGGCCTTTTTATAGAGAATTGCGTCATCTTTATATTTTGTACTCGAAGAAAAAGTATAATTCGGTTTTAAAAGGTTTCTAATTTTGAAATATTTTGAGACTCTACAATATCCATTCATATAGCATCGCACCTGTCCGTTTATCACTGTTCCTCAAGGAATGTGCATTACAGTCCGTTTCTATTGCAAAATTTATGGACGCCCTATGGTATATTTTAAAGACATAGAAGAATTTGTGAATTTCCTTACGGGGAACGCATGCACCTTGTAGACTAAAATCACTATGCTCTAAAGCAACGACTGATTAGGCTCTAAATTAGGCCGGGATTAGGAAACGTTTTTAAACATAATTATACTTCTTCCTTGAGAAGAGTACATGAAAATGCTGTAATTTTTTATCAAACGAATGAAAAAAAGCATGTTTTCGTTTGTGGTTTTTATAAAATATATTTGAATTTGGGAGACCATTGAAAATCAATGTAAACATGCATGCTACTCAAGTAGGCATTTTTTACCGAGTACGATTTTTACAGGAGATAGAAGAACAGTGCATTCAAAATCTGACATCCTACCGAATCCGAAACCTTATAGAATTATGCCGCAAGATAAGCGGTAATACAGCCGTCCCTAAGTAATCCTACCTAATCAAAAATGCATTTCAGAATTTCGGCCAACATTTCATGAGATCGGCCTCTCACTGTCCTAGCAGCAGCAGCAGCAACCGATCATTTAGTTGTTTCGTGTTGTTCATTATCACGCCATCAAAAACCCCAGCCTTCTGTGACTACACATTAAAACCCACAAGTTATGCTCGGTCCAACAGAAAAGGCGAACTCGTTGTCACCAACAATTTGCGGAAGTTCTGACTTGCCTTGTTTCACCGCTGAAAACGTCCAATAAAGGCTGAAAAAGATCTTTAACGTTCGTTTTCCCTAGACAAACGCAGATATTCGGCCTTGAGAGCGGGCTGTTGGAACTGTAGAGAGCGAAGTTAGAGCACTCTTTCTTTCCTCCGGATCTCTTTTTTTACGTTTCACTAGTCTCAATCAAAGAGGCCTTCCGCTGAAGGACGTTGTGCGGACGCACTTGGCTGCTGCTGCAGCGGCGCTATTCTTTTCCGGCGGGCTTGAAACGGAAACAGCATCGCTGTGAAGTGCGATTTCAGGACTGGCAGTTGCCAGTTTAAGAGCAGTGTTCAGATACCTGACCAGGTAAACTTCTTCCCCCCTTCACCGTACCTATTCTTGCCAAATATTTATTCAGCAAAAGTGCCTTCTGCCACTTGAGTCGCTCAAATGGTTGTTTAGGCCTTTCCCACGATATTTTTATTGCACTTCGCATCGTCCGCTGCCTCATTCTCGATCCTGAATTCCCCAAAGATCATAAGAAGTGAAGTTTCCGATTTTGATACACGAAAACGTCAAAAAACTCCTCGGTGGCTGAGTCTGTCGAGGAGTATGAGCAGAGTGATATAGAGAGAGAGCGTATGTGTGGGTTCTTTGGTGCGTATGGAAATACTTGAGCATTCTCAGAGCGGATAATCAGGCTTCAATGGTTACAGTATTTGGGCTAATTCATGAAATGTCAATCGAAATTCCAAAATGTGTTTCCGATACGAAGAGATTAATTAAGTAACGTTGTAAAATTAGTCAGCCTGCACCATAATTCTACAAAATTTCGGTTAGCTCAGGATGCCGGCTTTCGAATGTACATCCTTCTAGCTGCATGAAAAACTACACTCTGTAAAAATGACTACTTAAGTAGCATGAATTTTTTCATTGATTTTCGATGCCCCTAAATGTTCAATACAATTTCATGAAAAACATGCATAAAACTGTTCATTATTCTGCCTATTCGGTAAAAAATTATGTCTTCTTCCAATCTTTTACTCGACGGAAGATTATAATTTTCCAATCCCGGGATAATTTTGAAGCCGATCTACCTTCACCCTTGGATTCAGGGTTGTCAAACTACAAACCGTATATTTTCAGCGTACGGAAAACCGCACATTTCTCTACGGTAATAATAGGGTACCAGATAGGGCTCATACAGTTTGACAGTGGATTTTATCCATATTATTGACATTACAAGCCATATTAATAAATGCAGGGGCATGACGATTTATGAACGGCCATTTCACGGCATTCAAAATCCCACAATTAGAGCCTTTTTTGAAACCGAATTATGTCCATCCTTCGAGTAGGAAATTGAAAGAAGACGTAATATTCAGCCGAATGAACAAATAAATGAATATTTTTGCATGTTTTCCATGAAATATCATTGGACATTTAGGGGCATCGAAAATCATTGAGAAAAATTCATGCTACATAAGTATCTATCTTTTACATAGTGTAGATTTTCATGCAGCCAAAAGGAACTTCGTTCAAAAGCCAGCATCCTGAAGTAACTGAAATGTCATAGAATTACGCTGCACAATGATTAATTCACAACCTTATCTAATTTATCTTTTCAAAACAAAAAATTATTTCGGGATTTCGGTTGACATTTCATGAATTAGCCCACCTACTGTACTTCTCAATGGGGTTTTTCTGGTACTCCGACACTTGTGAGATGCGAACCCATCTCCGGAAGACCTGATACATTCCACATGAACAAGGGCGTGTGCGGTACGCGTAGGCGAGTTTGTTTTAGCTTTACCGGCCACTACGCCTGACGACGCCTCGCCATCAGAGTAAAGTTTGTGGGGACAAAAGTGTGCGGTGGATGCTGCGCAAGTCTGCCTTACTTTTAACTACTCCTTGTGCGAGACATCGGTGCTGCGCCGATTCCATGCGGAGGGCGGCAAACTTTGCGGTATGCGATGGACAAAATGTAGGCGTATATGGGATGTGTTGTAGGAAGGTGCACCTGGTGGAATTACGAAATTCCTCAAGAAGCCCTGTAACAATTGTTGATTGCTTCTTTTGATTCCCAACTGTCAAGTAGCTCTTACCAGAGGCTCCACAGAGCTGCGTCTTGCAGTGCAGGCCCAACACGGGCGACCAGATGAAGGCAGTCGGTAGAGTTTCCTTACACCGCGCATTTGTGTCCGGCTCAGACAGTTGAAGCAGTGGCATGTGCAGACAGAGGCCTTGTGCCTATTTAGTAACATCTGATCATCCCCAAAACCTCGGCTCCAACCACAGATGACCGGCATGGAGGGGGAGAGGCGCAATCCTATGGGCAATTCAGGCTAACGTGGGTCATTTCCTGATAAACCGTGGAACTCAGTAGCCGTCTGAGATATTTGAAAAGTCATGCATAGGTAACTACTATAGTTGTTTCAAAAGGCCTTGTTTTGTTTATTAATCCCGTAATCCCTTTGTCTTACCTTGATTTCCTAATTACTCAAATGCACGTACATTGCCTTTCGTTGTCGATTCCGCGCGCTAAGACTTTCTTATTTCTTCCGGAGAAGCTTTTAAATCTTTTAGTGCTATTTCGGTACTCACCATAGTGTGCATGCTGCAAGGATCGTCGGCTGCACTTAGGTTTACTTGCCTCGGTTAAAACGCAAGCGTTTCGCTTTCTCAATATCTCTGAACGGTTCCTGTTGTCGGACGCGTACTTGTGCATAATCCGTCTCATAGACAATAAAAAGACATAAATGTTTTGGCAGATTTTGAATAATTCATAGTGAGCCAACTGTGAACTGCTGGATTCTAGGTGAATTACTTTGGAACTCGTGCCTGGGCAGTCAGCTTACTGTATCAGATTTGGTGGATTCCAGACGTTGCAGTAGGTTGGGCGGGTAACTTGACCCAAATGTAATTAAACTCGCGTCGTCCGGCGGGGCCTCGTAACTCAAGTGGTTAGAGCGTTGGTTGTACTAAAGCCTTGCTGTTGTGGGTTCGAATCCCACGAAGGCGCCGAGTGTTTCGCAGTTGAGGTAATATGAATAATAAGACAGTTAGATTTAGTTGAGGGGTGGTGTTACACAGCCTACTGTTGCCCATACTTGATCCACCAATGACAAATTATGGACTACGTGTTTGTCAAGAGGCATGATTACCGTGACGTGCCTTTTGCAAAGATGCAGCCAGATACTAGCTTCTAAATCGACAATCACCGTGTCTTCCCAAAAACGCGGCCATAAAACCAGTCGCGGGAATAGATTTGAGAGAGGTCGTCAGAGCAGCTCAACACAGCTCAAGACAGAATGAAAACGGATGAGAATTTTCCAACAAAAGAGAACACCACTATGGGCAGTGTACAAATCTGGGGGAAGGCGACATTAAGTGCGAAGGGTAAAAACCGTCGTAACCGCACCTGCATACCGAAAAACACACGACTAGTTCTATGGCGACAGTGGCGGAATATGATGATCAGTGCCCCCAAAAGCCAATTCCATATGAGTTGCATGAATAAAACCGCACAGTCAAAACAACGCGGCTTTAATCCTGTCCTTAAACTAAATGAAACTAAAATGGTAGGCGATGTAAAGTCAGTGATGAAGTCAGTGATGCAGTAAAGAATTCTTTGCATGCCTCAAGAGAGTCTGCCTTTATAAGTCACCTGAGCGACACCGATGCTCAAGTGAGACAACAATTTTCTACTGTCGAAAAGACTGTTAGGTCGAGCAGCAGGTTCCCCAAAGCCGAGACCACCCCTGGCCTTGATCTCGCTGCATGGACGATTTCCGGATACCGGTTCAATTTTCGTCTGACTCTTCGGAAATAACACCCCCAACTCCTGAACACGTCTAATTCACTGTGTTATACAGGGTGGTCCAAATTTAGTCGAACCCTAGTTATAATTAAAATTTATGATAAAATAGAGCACAGTTTGGTAACAGTAGGGTGTAGGACCCCCGAGTACATGGCGCCTGCACAAATACACCCCAAGATTCGGTGTGAATGTAAAAATCACTTATTATTCACCGTTTTCATTGTTTGAACTTTTCTTCCCCTCCTGACTACATGTAAACTTACCAGGGCGCTATATTCGAAGTCCGTTACTTTTTTTTCGCCACTTTCTTCGCCAAATGACAGCGTACAAAAAGACCTTCGGCAAACGTTCATCTACTTTTTGTATCTTCTTGCTCTCTGTCCTGTGTGTTGCCCCACCCGTAAAACGTCCTCTACACGGTCGACGCTCAAGTCAGTTGTGTGTCCTACACCCTACCGTTGCCTAAAATGTCCTACGTACATGTACAGCGAGGGTTTGAACCGTAAATCTTGCGAATGGACCTTAGTATATCTGTTTATTTTATTTTCAATGAGCATGACCTTCTCCTCTTTTTAACCAGTCTGATTAATTATCCTCCTCTTTCATTTAAGAGATGGCCTACGCACGGCGCACCTTAAAAATCGGAGGAAGTCTTCATAGTGCTGAATATCAGTATTCATCAGACCAGAGCTATGAGGAGGTTAGAGATCATCGGGCTGAATCACTTGATACACTACCGCCATCAGACTCAACAATCTATAACTTGGCATAAAAAGTCGAACGAACTGCCAACCCTGTCAGTGCGGACCACTGTTATTCAAGCTTTAGTCGCGGCGGGATACGTCAACAGTCTTCAGAAATCCCAGAGACGCACTTCTGCACAATTCGGCATATCGCGATCGTTTTTATAACGCACCAAGTTGAGTACTGGCCTCCATCCATATCGTCCGAGTGCACTCCACCTTACGAAATATTTGTGGCTGCATGCGAAAACTTCTCAGATATTTTGGACCGCATTATTCGGCCGGATAAAGCCTGTTCCAAATTAAATAGACGGGTGAATTGACATAGTTGCACCTATTGGTCAGATCCAAATTCACATGGGATATTACAAAAGGAGCTTAATTTGGTCGATGTCACTGTTTGGGACGACATTTACAGTACAGACTTAATCGGCCCGTTTTTCTTTGACAATACAGTGACGGTCGAACAATATGTCAAGATTCTGAAGGAAAATTTCTGTCCTATAATGGCTTAACGTTCAGATGACATTGATTTGCATTTTCAGCAGGATAACACCCCTGCTCATTCTAGTTTCTGTTTTCGAAAGTGAATTGATCATTTGCCGAGTAGATGGATAGGCCGCCGCGGTACCATGGAATGACCTGCAGGGTTTCCAGATCTCAGTCCTGTAGACCTCTTTCTCTGAGAAATGCTCGAACTTCAGACATTTAACGATAAACCGAGGACCCTCAATGATCTGAAACGGGACATAGAAAAGGCGTAGAAAAATACCAGGTCAGGGCTTTTCAAAAAGCAACTGATTCAACTACCGAGTGATGTCGTAACTGTATTACAAATGACAGTTCGACCACCGATTTCGATTATGTCCACCGTGTGCCCCACAGCTGCAGCAGCGGTGGAAGCAGGGACGGTGACTTGCGCAGGGGTTTATAGTGCCGGTAGACTTACGCTGCATCTACCTACACTCTCTCCTCCTCCCCCGCCTGAGTCCTGTGTCAAGACAGAGTCAAGAAGACCGGACACGAGGGAGGTCGCAGGTGGATGGCTCGGACGGATCCTCACCTTGGCGTTCCACCACACCCCCTGGTCCACACAACAAATAATTAGGATTTCAAACAACACAACAGAGATTTGGAGGCTGACACGACCGAAGCTGCACCTAGGCGTACCGCCGACCCCTGACTCGCATCCCACACTGTGGTGGGAGTGCCATAAAGGTCACATTAAGAAGGAGCCATTGCAGCCTGACTCTCAGACCCCCCACCAGTCGAGGAGGAGGTCCAAGTTATCCCGTCAGTTGGCAATCTTCTAAGCCACGGCTTTTAGCGCACCGTGATGCTTGCGGTGTGTGAGTGCTGATGTGTGGTGGTGGTGGTGGTGGTGGAGGAGGCAGGGAAGGAGGGTGTTGTGGTGTGGTGCAGCCGGCGGTTGTCTAGCGCAGGTCGTCATGGATGCGCATATGGCCGAGTAGGCCCATGCGATGCGTGAAAGTGCGTGGGCAGTGGAGGTGAGCTTGGTGGATATAGGTTGGTGCTCCAGGCACTGGTTCGCCAGTCTCCGTGCGATGAATTCGCAAGTGACCGACCAGGCCGAGGCGAGAGGTGAATGCGCGTGGACAGTGTGGGCAGGCGAAGTCGGTGGTGTCGGTGCCAGTTGCGATGACGGTGATGGGTGATGAAGTGAGGATGGGTGATGAAGTGGGATGGGGTTTGGCGTGGTGGTATTACAAATAATGGTTTACATTACGCACATTTGGCGTATCTTTGTGTCATAAAGTTTTATTCGATTTGCATTGCGTGGCTGATCTCAAGAAATGTTGGCCGAAGTTCTGAAGTGCGTTTTCGATTAGAAAGGATTACTTAAGTGGTGTTGTAACATTGATTATCATACTACACAAACCTATCGTTTTTTCGGACTTGCTAGGATTTCGGCTTTTGAATTAATTTTTTTCAACCTCTCGCAAAAACCAAACTCGGTGAAAAATTACAACTTAGGTAGCAGGCGTTTTTCACATCGATTTTCGATGATCTTATAAATTCTAACATATTTTACAGAAAACACGCTTCTTTTTTGCGTGGTAGAAAATACCATTGTCGTCTTCTTTAAAGTAGAAAATATACAAGAAAATGCGATTTTCTACCAAGAAAGTAAAAGAAAACATGTTTCTGCGCATGTTTTATGTAAAATATATTTGAAATTGTGAGACCATTGAAAAAATAATTTTAAAAGTGAATGCTAATTATATAGTCACTTTTTTCTGAACACGGTTTCTGCAGGAGGTCGAAAAGAAATTCATTCAAAAGCCCACATCTTGGCAAGTTCGAAATACTATAGGAGCATGCCGTATGATAATCAGTATTACAATCCCACCTGAGTACTCCCTCTTAATCGAAAACGCATTTCAGAATTTTGGGCAACATTTCATGAGATCGGTCACGCACTGTAGTTGCAACGTTTAACAATAATTATGGTTCGGTTACATGTGGGCCACCCTCTATGTAGACAAATGTCAAAAAATTAAAAGACGCGACAATAATGCACCTACACGTGCTCAGATGAAATTGACGACTCCGAGACAAACACCAAGGAATCTTCCTTGTAACTATTGGTTGTATACCCTTATTCAAGTGCTACTCAAATTCCAGTACTTCGTAAAAATTGCTAAACAGTCGGTATGATACCGGCAAGTAGGCTGTTGTAGGATAGCATAGTGAGAAATTTCCATCCGTCTGGAGTCTACTACTGGGATAGTCTCTTGGACACAATGACGATAGCTGGCCGGCCGAAATGGTTGCCAATGGTAGGATAAGACGCCTGGCCGCAAACGAATGCAAAAGGATGCGATTTGGCCCCAGCAACCTTCTGTGTAATGTGCCTGAGGATGCTGATGGAAGCCCATCAAGACAATCGACCAAGTATCGGCACGAACCCTCTGATGGAGGGTTAATGATTAAACATCTGTCGTATGCTGGTAATCACATAGGTACAGAAGACCCAGGTATATGACGCCTCCTTTGTTAACAACGAGGTACTGAGACCCATAACAAAGAGAAGCATGAAGCATACGTGTGCGCAAAATCTGGTTTTCATCAGAGAATGGTTAGTATGCAGCATCATGAGTCAAATGTCGAACTTACTGGGCCTAAAACAAGTGTTTGTTGTAAATGCCCCAAAACGGAAACCAAATGCCACACCTGGATCACACCAGCTCACGAAGCATTTGATTTCCATAACTATCATCCCAACAACACTATTGTACATCGCGATACGGGCTGAATTCAAATCTGTACGCATTGCAACTGCAACTGCCGTTTACGCATCGGCTTATTTGATCACCTATGAATGTGTCACAGCGACGGTGAAACAGCAGTCATCTGACGCCTTTATACGAACAGCTACCTGTCTTATACGTCATGCGTATGTAAAACCAAGGTATGGGTCAGTGTTCGGTCAGTCAAAGGGGCTAGAAGTGCAACAATCACCAAAATTTAATGCGTCACTCGCGTCTCTACTGTTAATACACATTTACTCAGCACATAACTGCTTTCGGCCATATGCAGGCACGTGTTGGACTAACAAGCACTCAAACACCAACAATACAACCAGTTTTCCTTGTCTTTGTCTGTAATAACATGCTGCCTATATCATACGCCGCTGTGCAGCCGCTGATTGGGCTTGAGAGAGAGAGCCCGTAAGGCACAACGGAACGAGTGAGTTCCGTAAGAACGATCGATAAGCGCCCCCTACCATAATACAACGATATTTGCCAGCGTGGGTAATGACAACCGGGCCGTTATGCGGGCGTCTGTGCTCCCGCCTGTCATACGCGTCAAATAACAAATTTATATCGTATAGGCTTCTACGTCCAATTTCTTTAGAGGATAGATTGACGAGAACAAGCCATTGAAGAGGAAAGAGGGGGAGAATGAACGCGATTCGGCTCGTACCCAACGCCTAGTAGCTCAGTCTAAACAACGGCATGAAATATCTTAAAGGGGTAAAATAACTCGACACTTTTGGGGCTCTAAACCTCCCTCTAATCCGACTGTACACTCACGTGCATGGGATTCGGAATCCCCCAAATGAGGTCCGACGAACGTGTTGTTTAAGACCAGATTGTGTGTGGCACAGGTAGACGGACTGTTTGCTCATGTCAATCACTGCACCAACACCTCAGCTAGTTGCTTCAACTTTGGCCCGTCAGCGGAACGCGCGGAGTATGGAAGCACAAGTGGTGGGGGGTGCATCCCTGGTCTACTAAACCACAACAAAATTTGCGGCGGACTGTTGTGTGGGTTTAGATCACTCCTCTAGCCCAACATCAGTACATCAGTGGTTATAAAGTAGGTGGGCTAACCCAGGAAATGTCAACCGAAATTCCGAACTGCGTTTTCTTTTCGAAAATATTAATTAAGTAGGGTTGCAAAATTAATCAGTCTGCAGTATAATCATACAATAATTTAGTTACATTAGGATGCCGGCTTTCAAGTGAACTTCCTTCCGGTTGCACGAAAAATCTACACTCTGTAAAAATGACCACTTAAGTAGCAGGCCTTTTTCTTACTGATTTTCGATGCTTCTAAAAGCCCAGTTATATTTCCTGGAAAACATGAATGAAAGTATTCATTCGATTGCCCATTCGGTAGATAATTACGTCTTTTTCTACTTCTGTTCTCGAAGGAAGGGTATAATTCGGTTTTCAAAAACTTTTCCAATTCCCGCATAACGTTGAACCCAACCTGCCGTTACACTTGCATCCAGGGTTGCCAATCGACAAGCGGTGTATTTTCCGCGTACGGAAATCTACACATTTCTCTACGGTAATAAAGGCGGACTACATAGGTTTCATTAAACTAAGCAGTCGATTTGATCCATATTGTTAACTTCACAGTCCACATTGGTAAATGCGGAGATATGCCGATTTATGGACGACCATTTCACAATATTTAAAAGCCCACCGTTTTAAAATTTTTAAAACCGAAATATGTATAAAATTTGAAGAAGGCGTAATTATCTACAGCATGAGCAACAATGATGAGTTTTTTATGTATGTTCCGCATGAAATATAATTGAATCATTAATTGCATCGAAATCAATGGGAAAAATTCATGCTAATTAAGTAGTCATTTTTACAGAGTGTAGTTTTGACATGCAGTCGGAAGGAGGTTCACTCGAAAGCCGGCATCCTGAGGTAACTGAAATATTATAGAATTATTTTGCAGGCCGACTAATTTTACAACCTCAGCTAATTCATCTTTCCAAAACCAAAACGCGTTTTGGAATTTTGGTTGACATTTCATGAGTTACCCCTCATACTGTAGTTGTTCATCATTGGAATGTTTCACGAGAAACTCGAAATTAGTCAAGTAGAAAGGGGTTTTTAGAACTTACTGTTAAATTATTGCTCCCATAACTTTATAGGGCAATTAACCACAACTGTTTAGCGACAACTCCGAGAGTAAATGAGAATACTTCCCATGAACTTAGCTTTCCGCAGTAATAATAAATGGGTTAAAACTAAGGCGTCCGTCAGGCTATTTTATGTATAAACAATTAGACTACCCTAAAAGAACCATCTAACCTCCTCGGTCACTCACGTTAGGACAGTTTATCAGAAGCATTGACAAAATGTTTCAAAAAATTAAAGGGGAAGTCACGGCACCAACCAGAATTACCTGCCTATCCTATCAGAACCACTAACTTTGGCTGCTTTCAACAATCTCTACAAACGAAGGTCCCTAGTAAAAGTAACTTTTTCACAAAGTATTGCAAAGCCTTTTGACCGCCGCGCTCAGAAATATTAGCGCGGCCAATAGAAGTCCTCAAATTGCATTTTATTCAGCGAGATCCGAACTCATATTCCCTCTTGACGGGCTGAAGTGTTCTTAAGCAGGAATAAACACGTTAAACGAAATCAGTCAGTTGAGACGCCGAGATTTTGCCCGGGCAGAATATTCAGCCAAGTGTCGATGAGTCAACTTCAAGCCAATAACCAACAACGGTGATGAAGTCGCGAGAAGTAACGGCCCGGAAGGAGGCGATTAAGAAATCGACGCATCAGTCGCCGACCTCGATGATGGGTACGGAAGCTGTTAATCTTGATAAATGTGTAGCAACAGACCAACCCTATCCCATAAATGCTACACGCCTTGCGCGTTCACCCGTCTCATCTGCGACGGCGCGATCGAGCCTGAATTTGAAACGTAAGACGAACAAAATGTCCCGTTCCACTGACCGCTTTTGCTACGTCTCAGGGGTTTCGTTCTACCGAAGGTTTTGCGAGATAGCCTGAACAAAATTATTATTCTTGGGAAATTTCGGAACATGCAATTCTCACAAAAGCCGCAGCATCACTAATACACAGTTTGTTGGACTAAATTAACTCTCTTCCCCTAATAAGACGAATTTACGTAACAGAGGTTCAATTTTAACTCTAAGGAACTCAGTTTGTACATTAGCTGGATCCTCCTTAAGATGCCGTAATGACCTAAAGGAGACACCCTGAAAAGCGGCCTCTTTAATGCAGACCTACAGTATGTGGGCTAACTCATGAAATGCCAACCGAAATTCCGAAATGTGTTTCGTTTCGAAAAGATTGATTAGGTAGGGTTGGAAAACTGATCGGTATGCTGCATAATTCTATAATAATTCAGTTACGCCAAAAGGCCGGCTTCCGAAAAAACCCCTTTCCCGGTTGCATCCGAAAATCACACTCTATAAAGAATGATTGTTTAAGTAGCATGAATTTATATCGTTGATTTTCGATGTCCTTAAACATTTGATTGTATTCCATTGAAAACATACATAAAGATATTCATCCTTTTAATCAGATGGTGGAAAGGTTCGTTGTCTTCCAGTTTTATGCCCGAAGGAAGAATATAATTCGGTTTTCAAAAACTTTAGCGATTCCCGAATAATTTTGAACCCCACCTGCCGCTACACTTGTATTCATGGTTCGCAACTTACAACCTATATATTTTCCGCGTGCAAAAAATCATACATTACTCTACGGTCTGAAGAGGAGACCATATGGGCTTCATAAAATTTAGCGGTGGATTTGAGCCACATTGCTAGGTTTACAAGTCACATTGGTAAATGCAGAAACATAAAGTTTTAGGAAGCGCAATTTCACGGTATTAAAAATCTCACAATTAGAAATTTTTCCAAAACCGAATTATACCCTTCCTTCGAGTATACGATTGAGAGACGTAATTTTCAGCTGAATGAGCAGAAGAATAAATATTTTTATGCACGTTTTCCATGGAATATAATTGAATCTTTGAGGGCATCGAAAATCAATGAAGAGTACGCATGCTACTTATGAAGTCATTTTTACGGAGTATGGTTTACAGATGCAGCCGAAAAGAAGTTTGTTGGAAAGCCGGCGTCCGTGGGTAACTGAATTATTGTAGAATTTTGCTGCAGGCTGATTAATTTCACAACCCTACTTAATTAATCTTTTCAAAACGGAGACGCATTTCGGAATTTCAGTTGACATTTCATGAGTTGGCCCACCTACTGTACGTTTTAAAATACCGATAATAAACCAGAGAGTATTACCATGTAAGAGTGGACTTACCACATGACCACTCGACCTGAACAACGCCATTTGTTCTCATTGCTTTTTGGATATTTTTGAAAGAATTTACGGGATCCGATGCACACAGGGTCATCCCTATGCTTTGAATTTTAAAAATCAATACGATGTAATCCTGCAAACTTGTACTTATTCAAATTTTACTTATATTTGCAAGAGTAAATCAGACCAGAGCACTTTGAAGAAGGCACAGGTCTCTAATAATTCGTCCATGTTAAATTCGACGGCATCTTACAACCTCTCACTCATTTACAATTATTGAAAAATTGTGCATGTAGCCTGAATTTTTCAAACCATCCCCCATTGGCTTGATAAAACTGTAAATTAGAATGCGCGGCATCAGTAGCCTGGGCTTCACCCTATTTACCGACTCATACTTACGTGCATAAAAGAAATGAACAGGAGGGGCCTGAATTTACAGAAACCTCTGGCCTCAATGTCGCGTTCCTATGAGGACAGGAATCGCGCCTAATTAACTAATGAATAATTGACCAACCCGCGGAGTCATAACAAAGCGTACCAATCAATTTTCGTATGCACAAAGGCGAACTTGGTCGGATTCTTTGAGGAAGCCATAATAATGACTAATTGACAGTTTTTTTCTGCGTCACCTGGAAGGGGATCATAACAACACGGCGACTAGAAAACAGACTTCACGGTAAATTTTCGCAGTCGAAAGGGGTCTGGTGTCTCCCCGTCTAGCTTGGCCGTTTGCAAATGCATTACTACCTACAAAAATGCAGTACATATGGAGAGCCTCTTGCTGTGCAAATGATTTGCGGAACTCTTTTTTTCTGATAATCAAACAGAAATGCCAAAATCAGCATTTAAGGGAACAGAAATATAAATTTCCCGACATCTTTGAACGTTCTAAATCAGATGTTTAAACTGCAAACTGAATGTTTGAGTTTTTAATTACTTACAGGCATAAAGCAAGTCGACATTTCGAGAAAAAATGTCATGTCCTTCCATGAATACCATTATTGGGAAAGTAACCACTTTCTGGATTTATCTGCAATCGTTTTTATTGGTAAATTTTAATAGCAGTTTAAATTTGTGTTGAAATATCCTCCAACTCAAATTCATATCTGCCAATCTCCTCGGAGTACATAATCTTGCAGAATAAGTAACGAGGACATGATACGATCGTCGCCAACGTAAACTCACACACCTCACGGATTGGCACTGTGTTCAACGAAACTGTCTGGTGGGGTTTAAAATTGTTTTTTTCGGTATGTGTTCCAAGTAAACCTACTGTTATTATTGAAAGAATTTTACCAGAATGCTACCTGAAGAAATTGACATCAGCATCACAGCCTTCGCTAGACAGTAAGTAATCTCATAAAATGTTGCCCGAAATTCCGACAAGAAAAGATTGTTAAAATGAGATTTTAATATGTACTATCATGATTCTGTGGAACCTCGCTCCATACTGCGCTGAGTTTGAGTGTATGACACGCGATGACCGCCTGTCTAGCTTAGTCAGTCAGTGTGTCCAATTGAATTTGTCAAGGTGCCGAGCCAAGATGGGGGAGGAGGAAGGAGTGCGGTAGATACAGCGCAAAACTTCTATGTACAGTAGGTGGGCTAAATCATGAAATGTCAACCTAACTTCCTAAATGAGTCTTCGCCTTGAAATAATAAAGTAGGGTTGTAAAACTAAACATCATGCAGAATAATTCTACCGTTCTTTTATTTCAGGATGTCGGCTTTCGAATAAACATCTTTCCGGTTGCATGCAAAACCATACCCTGTAAAAAAGGCCTACTTAAGTAACATGTATTTTCGTCATTAATTTTTGATGTCTTAAAAAATTCAATTTAAATTTCATAAAAAACATCCATAAAAATATTCATTCTTTTGCTGTTTCGGTAGCAAAATTACGTCTTCTTCCAATTCTGTACTCAAAGAAAGGGTATAATTTGGTTTTCAAAAGTTTCTTATTATGAAAATTTTTGATACCGTGAAATGGCCGCTCATAAAACGTCCTGTCTCTGCATTTACCAATGTGGCTTCTAAGGTTTACGATATGGCTCAAATTCACTGCTAACTTTTATGAACCCTATATGGTCTCCTCTTAATACTGTAGGGAAATGCGTGATTTTTCGTACGAAGAACGTATTTGGACTGTAGTTTGTAAACCTTGAATGCAAGCATTACTGCATGTCAAGTTTAAAAGTATTCGGAAATTGGAAAAGTTTTTGAAAACTGGATTATATGCCTTCTTTGAGTATAGAATTGGAAGAAGACGTAATTTTCTACCGAATCAGCAAAAGAATGAATATTTTTATGCATGTTTTTTTATGAAATTTAAATTGAATTTTTGAAGACATCAAAAATTAATGTGGAAAATACATGTTAATTAAGTAGTCCTTTTTTACAGGATAAGGTTTTTGTATGCAACCGGAAAGATGTTTATTCGAAAGCCGACATCCTGAAATAACTGAACTATGGTAGAATTATTCTGCATGATGATTAGTTTTAAAACCCTACTTAATAATGTCAAGGCGAAGACGCATTTAGGAAGTTCGGTTGACATTTCATGAGTTAGCCCACCTACTCTATATAGACAGATTCCCGCGCAAGTCACCGTTCCTTCTCCACGTACCGTAGGGCACACAGCGGGTATCGTCAGAAACGAGGGCCGGATTGCCATCATGTAGAATTACCCCCAAAATATGTCAGTTGCGCCAGGATGTCAGCTTCTTGCTGCACTTCCTTTCGGCCGCCTGCATGAACTAAACATCAAAAAGGGACTATATGTGTGCTATGAATTTTCCCATATAAATAAAAATGCATGTAAATAGATATACTTCTGATTTCCACTTTGGTGGAAAATCACGTCTTATTTAAACTGCATACTCCAGACAAGGACGCATTACTGTATTAAAACGCATTTTTAATTCCCAAATAATTCTGCGCCCTATTAACCGCTGGAACTGCATTTAGGGTTGATGATATACAGGTCGGGTTTCTTCTGTTTAAGGAAAATCATATTTTCCTTTATGACATTCAGAATAAGACTCAAGGCCTTTTGCAGTAGGTGTTGTACGAGTCGCAATGGACATTACTAGACGGAGGGATACGATGTTATCCAACAGATGCGTCGCGGACTGAACAGCCTCATAATTGTAAACTTTATAAAACCAAGAGAAACCATTCCGTCGAGCAAATACTTTGAGAACAACCTGATTTGTTGCAAACTGAACGTCAGAAAAGGTAATTTTGCGCACGTTTCTACTAAAGCATATTTTATTTTATAAGAGCGTACTTAACCGCCGGAATTAAAATATTGTTAGTAACGTCAGTTTGTTCTTGCATGTGGCTTCTGTAGGTGATTAGAAAGAAGGGTATTCAAAAGCCGGCATCCCGATGTCTCGCGACTATACTGAGATGATCTTATACGAAAATCAATATAACAGCCCCATGTAGTTAATTTTTCCCAATCAAAAACGCATTTTATAATTCCGGCTTTGCTTCAATTTCACACGGTCAACGACATGCTTGAATTCAAATCATTTTCCCGTCTGGCAAAACTCCTGCTCTGAGCTGTGCACCGACACCATGCGGAGTGAGACCCGGGAATATTCAGTCGCACAGAAGCAACTGCTGCGCCTGCAAATAAATGAGTATTTACATTTTGTAAAGTCAATTCGGACAATTCGACATCCTGCCAACGCAGCTGTATAGAAACTGAAAACATGCGAAGTTTACAGGGTTTATCAGTGACTCGGGGGCTCTTAACACTCATCATTCCCACAACCCTGACATGACGAGGTTGGCATGTTGCGATCAGTGGGGCAAGGGAGTGAGGGGGAGACTGGAACGGGGAGACAAGAGCGCACCCAGGCAAGAGCAACAAGCAATCGAATCAGGTGACCAACTGGAACCCTAAAACAGCGAAGCAGCCGTTTCTAGCTTATGTGCCATCGGGAAGAGAAATAAGTCCAGTATTCCCCCATTCCAGTCGACGTCATGTGGATTCGTGGGTCCGGGGGGATGGGGGGGGGGGGGTTGGGGGCGGCGCTGGACTATTAAGGCACTCAGGTTTACACCTCGGGCAGGCAACTTGGGATCTTGCGGTCACCGATCGATAACGTCTGCTAAACCAGGGATGACAATTCCAGGGTCCTCGTCCGTGCACAAAACTACTCGACTATCGAGTGTCAGTCACTGTGCGACGGTATGTGCGGGCTGTAGATTTTAAGGTTCCGGGCAAAATGAAAATATCTGTCCATTTTGATCCAGCTGTGAAAAAATCGGCACCTCGGTGGGATTTGGACCCACAACAGCGGGGCGAGGGATATAGTTCGGCCAACGCTCCAGCCATGGGAACTGCTAGGTCTCACTGGGAGGCGTGAATTTAATCAAATGTCTGGACAAAATGCAAAACATCTGTCTAAACCCTGCAACTAGGACAGGTTGAACTACTCCATTTCAATGCGAATATCTGTCTGATAGTATGGTACCGCGGTTACAACGGGTTGAGGCGAGGATTCGTTCTGTTTAATCCAGCACAGTGAAACTTTAAAAAAATGCCCAGAGATATTAATGTTAGATACACTTACTTACAGATATATATATGCATATGCCTCAGTACCCTACATAGTATCTTTCAGAGCATTTAATGGGGCCTCCTTTTAAATACTCCTTAGAGTTTGTTGTGAAACAAGAAACATAATTTTTTAACCTATTATGTTTGGAATCAGTAATAGGGCATCAGAATCGTTTTATAGACTTCTAAAAAAACAAAAATTTGAATGGGCAGTGTGAGGAGATATGACTTGGTTATCTAATACTGAAAACAAAAAAGTTAACGCCGATATGGCTTAATTTTACCATCAAAAACCGGGGATGTTACAAACAGGGCTTTCGTAAACGCAATTAGGGGTGCAACTATATGAAAGATTGCAATGGTAATATATTCAGGATTAAATGTATTTAACGGCATGAAGGTTTTAATTGTAGTTGTTGGACCATTGACTTCCTTTCTATATAAGCTTTCATGTTTTTAGCACTGTGAAGTAATTATAAACTGTGCATGTAGTTTACCTTGAATTCCAATCGCCTAGGTCAAGTCTTATAAAACGGTCAATAATTCAAGCGATTCTAACAAAGGCGGCCGGCCTTTACGAAGGGTTTCCTCTAATAAAGGACGACACGAACAAGGGCGAGGTGAACTAGTGCGTTAAACGTCAGCCAAAGTCAGATAAATGTATGTCAGACAAAATAGTGCATATACCGCAGTTTATTACCTAAACGAAGTGAAAAGTTTTTTCTATCATCCGGTAGCCATTTACAAGTCATAGCCCTTTCATAGTAGAAAATTGACACACTATGGATTCCCTTACTACAATGTCTTTTTTGGCAGTCATTTGCTATATGCGTATTTTCTTCCTTTCGCATAGTTCACGTACCTTAATTGTTTTCAGCCGCAGGCATAAAAAACCTCCGTAAATGAGTGTTTTGTCTGGGAAATTAAACTGCCACGCCCTGATAATTAGCGGTTTCCTTTTGATGTCGTCATATACTAACTAACTGAGGGGTTACCGGTTATCTCTGGCCAAACGTCGTCACACTGATTAAACCGCTTTACCGAGACAGACCTCTGTGGGTCAAAACGCACAGGCAGCTGTTGTAGAAGTTACCCATCACCGAAGAAAAGTGGACATGAACCGATGTGTCCTGTGGAATTACGACTCATGTTTACCGTTCAACGTAAGTGGATTCCAAAAACTCATAGAATCTGTTTCCAGTTATGAATCTAGTGTACCAGTTCCGTCTGGGACAAAACGCACAGTAATGTGCGCACGTACAGTAGGTGGACTAACTCATGAACCAACGGCAGAAGTTTCGAAATTCGATCTCGTTTCGAAAAGATTAATTAAGTATGGTTGTAAAACTAATCACCGTTTAGTATAATTCTATAATGATCTAGTTGCCTCAGGGTGCCATCTTTCGAGCGAACGTATTTTCGACAGCATTCATGAACTATACACTGCAAAAAGTGACTACTTACAGTAGATGTGCTAACTCATGAAATGTCAACCTAAATTTCGAAATGCGTTCTCGTTTCGAAAAGATAAATTAAGTAGTCTTGTTAAACTAATCATGATGCAGCATAAACCTATAATGAGCCAGTTACCTCAGGGTGTCGACTTTCGAAAGTATATATTTTCGGCTGCATGCAAGATCTATACTCAGCAAAAAATGACTACTTGTATGGTATGCAATTTTCTCATTGATTTTCGATGCCCTTGAAAATTCAATTATATTTCATGGAAAACATGCATAAAAATATTCATTCTTTTACTTATTCGGTTGAAAATCACGTCTTCTTCCAATTTCATACTCAAAGAAGAGTATAATTCGGTTTTAAAAAAGTTTCTAATTGTGAGATTTTTTAATACCGTTAAATGCTCATTAATGAAACGCCATGTATCTGCATTTACGAATGTGGCTTGCAAAGTTAACAATATAACTCAAATCCATTGCTTAATTTTATGAACCTCATATGGTCTCCTCTTAACACCGTAGAGAAATGCATGCAATATTGTTAACTTTACAAGCCACATTCGTAAATGCAGATACATGACGTTTCATGAACGGCCATTTAACGGTATTAAATAATCTCACAATTAGTAACTTTTTTAAACCCGAATTATACTCTTCTTTTGAGTGTGAACTTGAATGAAGACGTGATTTTCAACCGAATAAGTAAAAGAATGAATATTTTTATGCATGTTTTCCATGAAATATAATTGAATTTTCAAGGGCATCGAAAATCAATGAGAAAATTGCATACCATACAAGTAGTCATTTTTTGCTGAGTATAGATCTTGCATGCAGCCGAAAATATATCCTTTCGAAAGTCGACACCCTGAGGTAACTGGCTCATTATAGGTTTATGCTGCATCATGATTAGTTTAACAAGACTACTTAATTTATCTTTTCGAAACGAGAACGCATTTCGAAATTTTGGTTGACATTTCATGAGTTAGCACATCTACTGTAAGTAGCATGCAATCTTCTCAATGATTTCTAATGCACTTAAAAGTTCAATAATAT
This sequence comes from Spirometra erinaceieuropaei, assembly GCA_902702965.1. NCBI lineage: Eukaryota > Metazoa > Platyhelminthes > Cestoda > Diphyllobothriidea > Diphyllobothriidae > Spirometra > Spirometra erinaceieuropaei. The sequence continues at coordinate 40,690 of CACRXP010001500.1, read as the reverse complement.
TTCGTGGAAAAATGGATAAATCATTCATTTTTTGCTCATTTAGTAAAAATGACGTCTTCTTTTAATTTTATACTCAAAGGAAGGAAATAAAACAGTTTCGAGAAGTTTCTAATCGTGAGATTTTTTCGATACTGCGAAGTGGCCGCTCTTAAAACCCCCTGTATCCGCATTTTCCGATGGGGCTTGTAAAGTTAACAATATTGGCCGGTCTTCTCTTAATACCGTAGAGAAATGTATGGATTTCCGTACACGGAAAATATATTGCTTGTATTTTGGAAACCCTGAGTGCAAATGTGACGGCAGGTCGGGTTCAAAATTATTCGGAAACTGAAAAAGTTTTTGAAAACCGAATGATGTCCCGCCTTCGAGTATAAAATTGAAAGAAGACGTAATTTTCTACCGAATGAGTGGAAGAATGAATACCTTTATAGATGTTTTCTATGAACTATAATTGAACTTTTAAGGACATCGAAAATCAATGGTAAAATTGCATGCTACTTAAGTAGACATTTTTTGCGGAGAGAAAGTTTTGCATGCGGGCGGAAATAAGTTTATTTGAAAGCCCACACGCTAAGGTAGATTGGTCATTATAGATTTATTCTTCATGATTATTGGTTTCACAACTCTACTTAAGTAATCTTTCCGAAACGAGAACACATTTCGAAATTTCTGCCGACATTTCATGAGTTAGCCCACCTACTGTAGCTGTCCTACGCCTAACCAGAAGGCCATTGGCCATTAAGACTGTCACTCTTTTTCCGTCACGGGTTTTTAACCATTTATATTTCTTTGAGGTTAGAAAACTTGTCATCCGGTTTGGTCCGGTGTTTGGTCCTGGCACATTCGTTTGCGCAGATGCCTGTATTTACTATCTCCATGACATTACTTGTCAGTTCTCTTATCGCCAGACGCGACTCTCCGCGGCTAGGTACTTCCAGCAAGGGCATTCAGTCTGCGCTACATTAAAATTTGTCATTTTCGTTCCAATGGCCCGATGATTAGCATGAATTCTGCAATAGGACTTCCTTCTGTCTGCAGCTCTTGTGGTGCTGAGCGCTTTCAATCAAATGTCATCTTCTAGCAGGACGCATTCCTCTCATTGAAATTGGAATTAATAATAGGACGGCGAATTGGTTATCGCCCACATGCCTAATCAAAAAGTCGGTCTCCGTAGTTTTTTTTCACATCCTTAGACCCCAGACAGTCGATTGCATACAAACAGCCACTGGTACTCTGAATGCGCATACCGCCAAGTGCAAAGTGTCTCGACCAGTCAACTGAATGATTAGTGTTGTTGTCGACATTTCGCGTGTCTGTTAACTGCAGTAATAAGACACCAACCTACTTCAACCATAAGCCTCAACTTTGACTTCAATCTCCCACCCCCAAAACGGGGGATTTAGATGCGACCCACTGGCCCTTACTCTGCCTTTACAACTTATGCTGTGTGAACTTTGGCGCTAGCACAACAACATATTTAGGGTTTAGAACTGGCACATGTCAGAGGGGACTATCAAGGTCTCAGAAGGCATAAAAACGCGGGAGGCATTAAAGCGCCACGGTTTCTACGAGCAGGCTGACGCGCATATTGTTTCGTCGGAGGATTTGGGCATTTTAATGGCAAGCAGCAGGCCAGACCTCTAAAGCAACGCTCAACGTTAAAAGGAATTGCAACGTTGGATTGGCAATCAAGAGAGTCCGATAGCCAGTTGTGGCATAAATAGCTCCTATTCTGGATTTTGTCTGGGCTTGGAATAGAAGGGGGAATAAACGCTCTACTCCCTCTTACTGAGCAATCAGTCAGTTGAGTTTGCTGACAGAGTTCTTACTAAGTGGCACACAGACCAGACACCCGGCGTTCTCCTTTGAACTGTTGGCGACAATAGCCGTAGTTGTATATTAGGAAGGGTTAAACACATCCATCTTAAGGCTACTTGGCGGAATTAAGGTCGTGGTGCTTGTAAAACCTTTGATACCTCTGTGTGCATCGGGTCATTTTCGTCAGGGTAAAACAACGGCAAAAGGCAGCGTCTAGTTCAGATTTGGTTGCTCAGGAAAATGAGGATGATGTCAGTAGAGAGAAAAAATCACCGTAAAATTTTAAGTGTGCCTAGTTGAATGGCCAATTTTCGAGGGGGTGTTGCACATTTTGCATCAGAAATCTTGGGCAAAGTCTCTCAACTGTTTACATTTGATTATCATCATTCTTTACTGGCAAACTGGAGTAGGTGGGGGCTAACTCATGAAATGTCAACCGATATTCCGAAATGCACATTCGTTTCGAAAAGATTACTCAGGTTGGCTTGTAAAACTATTCAGCCTCCAACAAAATTCTATAATAGCTCAGTTACCAGAGGATGCCAGCTTTCGAATGAACTTCCTTCCGGTTGCATACAAAAACTACACTGTGTAAACAATGATTCCTCGTGTAGAATGAACTGTTTTCATTGATTTTCGGTGCCCCTAAATGTCCAATCATATTTCATGGAAAACATGCATAAATATACTCAGTATTATGCTCATTCAGTGGATGATAACGGCTTCTATTAAATTTATACTCGGAGGAGGGACATAATTCGGTTTTTACAAAGTTTCTAATGTCGTGAAATGGCCGTTCATAAATCGTAATGTCTCTGCATTTACCAATGTCGCTTGTAAAGTTAAAAATATGGATCAAATCCACTGCTGAATTTAATGAGCCCTATAATGATTCATTTATTACCGTAGAAAAACATATGGCATATCGTACGCGGAAAATATACGGCTTGTAGGTTCGAAACCCTGAATCCAAGTCTAACGGTAGAGCGGGGTCAAAATTATTCGGGAGTCGGAACAGTTTTTAAAAACTGAAAAACACAACTGCTTTGAGTCCGAAATTTAAAAAAAGACATAATTTCTGCCGAATATGCGGAAGATTAAATATTTCTATACATGTTTCTCATGAAATATAATTGGACATTTAGGGGCATCGAAAATCAATGTCAAAATTCATTCTACACGAGGAGTCATTGTTTATAGAGTGTAGCTTTTGCCTGCTACCGAAAAGAAATTCCTCTATAAACCGGCATTCTGTGGGAACTGAAATATTATAGAATTATTTTGTAGGCTGGCTAATTTTACAACTCTACTTAATAAATCTTTTCGAAACGAAAACCCATTTCGGAATTTCGGCTGACATTTCATGAGTTAGCCCACCTACTGCATACAGCCTACCAAAGGAACTTCTTTGGTGCCGCAGAGCAGCGCTGCAGAAAGTTTACAGAATGGGTGCACAATTATCTCGGGGAAAATATATAAAACATATATTGTTGGAAGTATAAATATTGAGAAAAGCATTTGGTGAGCTTACGCGTGCTTTTGATAATTTTACATCAGGCCAGTACATTTATATGGGATAAAGGTACAAAGTGAACGTGTGAATGATAAGTGCAATCTATTATGGTTTATCTTTTCATACAAACGGGGTTTGTGAATAGAGGGTGGGGGGGGGAAGAAGGGGGAGGAGAGGAGGCAGTCAGTGACAGTGAGGGCTAGGTTGAGCCGTGTCAGAGGGGGGAGGAGGGAAGGTGGCGGGAGCCCAGAGACCTGCGCACATTTAATCGATCCCGGCCCACGGTAGACGCAGATCGCGCAAGAGGTCCTTCTTCGCGCACAGGACCGGCCTCTGTAGCCTGATGGCAGTTGCCTCTGCTCTGGCTAGTAAACGCTGACCCGGTCGGTTAGGGTAGTTATGTGGGATCTTGTAAATCTCACGGAAGGCTTCGTTAGGATCCACGTGGTGCCCAGAATTATCCATGTGCGCGATTATCGAACTGTGTATACTCTTAACTTCACCCTTTGTCAGCCATGCCGGCAGGCGTTTTTGTATTCTCGCGGATAGACGCCGACTCGTACGACCAATGCAACCTGCTCCGCAGGAGCAAGTAAAGGAGTCAATACACATGGAGGTAAACTGAACAGGTAGCCTATCCTTACCCTCCCCGCGTAAGACGGGGTTGGCCGAGAACAATACTTGAACTCTTGCTGCCGGGAAGGTCCGTGAAACGGCTTGGTCAGGGCGCCTTCTCAGGAACTCACTCACCGCGTTCCCTTGAAAGCGGACTTTGAGGAAGAGAGTTTTCTTTTTGCGGTCGGTATGATGAGTTTAGCCAGTCGTTCGGCAAGATTCCCTACAATAAATTTGTCAGGATAACCGTTCTCAGGAAGCAGGTCCTGGATCCTTTTAAGTACCTCATCAACGCCGTCAGCCGTATGGTTAGAGCAGTGGTAGGGGGAGCTCATCGATCGCTCTTGTCCCTAACAGTAGAAAAATTAACCGAATTTGTCTGGAAAAAACTAAAAGAAGCTGGCTGAATAATAAGTGGATGCGCAGTGCACGGAGATCCCATGCGGTATTGCCGGCCTCTGGTGTTTGCAAGCATGTTCGTTTGTGACGACAAGAGTGATATGGGAGTATTCTCAGAACTTAGACCGTCCAAATATCCCTCGGTGTTAAACGAACTCACTGTTTTCTTGAAGTTTGACACCAGACTTGCGGAAACACACGTGAGGCCCAAATAATTATCAGGGTACATTGGCTGAGGTAAAAAACCGAAGGAACCATATTGCCGCTCCCTCAGCCGCCCTAAGAAGACATGCAGAAGGTCACCTTGAGACTAGTATCGCTGAAATTGAGGAGCTCCAGGGGAACTTGTGCCGGAGAGTAGCGGTTCTTGACCGTATTGAAAACTGGCGTTTAAAGACTGCGTCCAAGCAGTCAGAAGTAAAAGAATCGAGGCCAAGTGGACTGAGCTCCTACAAAGTGCCCAGCCAAATGAGGCTCCGACAACCCTTCCGAACAATCTGAAGCGATCGTTTCATAACTATTCCCCAGTACGGCTTAACAAAGGTATCGTAGGGGTACTATCCTTTGGTCCTGAGTTTTGCAGCGCACGGCGGATGCCGAGGCAGTTAGAGCTAGAAATCCAATTCAAAAGTCCATTCAGTCAGACTGCCGATGTAAGACCTAGCGGGCCTAGAGAAGTTGATTATCTGAAGTCGAATATGTTTAATTGTTGTCAGCAGTACTTAAGGATGGCTCCAAGAAACAAAATTTCCTTGACAAGGGGCCATCTCGAGGGCCATAAGGAACTTCGCCAAAAGCGAAAACATTGCGCTAACCAGACCGGACAGCGGTTTGGGAGTTCTACTGATGGATGTAAAAGGTTACGTAACAAAACCAGAGGCAGTCTTTCCAGATCATGCCAAATTCTCAAAATCTGAGATAGACAAGGACCGCGCCGAAGCCGTCGAAAGTCAATTGAGGACTGTTCTCAAAGTTCTCCACAATGAAGGTCATTTGTCTGACAAGGTATATGAGCGACTGAGACCTGTGTGCAGAGCCATGCCCAAAATACCTGGCCTAACAAAAACTCACAAACTTGGGCTACCCCAAAGTCCAATCTTGGATATGAGGACTTCGTCACATCTCAGCATCGCAGAATGGCTAGGGAAAAACTAAAGCCGCTGCAAAATCATTTGTATCCTCGAAGTTTGAAGATCTCCTTTGGATTTATCAAGGCTATCGTTGACGGACGGAGAATGCTGTCACTAAATGTAGCATCACTGTTTACAAACGTACACGTAGCAGAAAAAATAAACTAACTCTGTGCCGTTATTCGAGGTAAGAGCTACCCGTTATGCGTGTCAGTGAAAACGTTAAAAGGACTATTGGCATATTGCACACGAAATGTTCAGTTTCTCTGCAATGGTCAACCATACAGGCAAAAGGACGGCGTAGCAATGAGCTCACCGCTTGGTCCATTCTTCACAAATGTTTTCATGGGCAAGGCCGAGAAGACAGGGTCCTAAAATAATATCAATGACCTTGACTTCTACTGGCGGTAGGTGAACGATATTTTCTGCCTAATGATCTTACCACCGACACCGATATTCTGCAGAGCTTAAGGCAGACAACGAAATCGGTGTCGCGATCTTCTGCACAGACAAGAGGATTGATCTATTCAACGTAGGGTGTTAGGAAGGGAAACCTAGGCGGCACAAAAAACGAAATTTTACGATTTTATTCGCCTAAATATTAAACGTAATTTGACCCTGTGATTAGCAGCTAGATTGCGGTATATTTGTTCGAATGAGACTGTGAAAGCAGAACTCCGAAAACTGCGGGATACACTCTGGAACAATGGATACTCAGAGAGATTCGTCCTCCGAAATATTGGGGAGCGCACTGCAAAGCCTACCATGGCAACTGCAGAAAAGAAAGGCTGCCTTTTCAAGCGGACGCATCAAGCAACCTACTAAGACGTCGTCTAAAAACAACGATCACTAGCGCTTTCCCCGCGGCAAAATTACGCGTATGTTTCACAAACTCTCCCCTCTTACGCTTGGGAGGCAAAGACCGACTACCAATGAGGGCTACATCGATGTGCATTTACTTATTCACTTGCTCCTGTGGAGCGGGATACATCGGCCGTATAACGAGGCATCTGGAAAAGAGGGGTACGTGAAAACATACCGGTCTTGCTTGGCAGCGATGAAAACAGATCCATTTCGAGCTCTATTCCCGCACATCTTGTCGATACGAATAACCGAGTCAAATCCAAAGAAGTCTTTCAGGTTATCTACCGGACATCAGAAAACTTCTCCCGAGGCCTACGCCAGCGGGTGCTAGCTATAGCCGAGGCAGGGGCTATATGACCAGTGAATCTGGTGCTCTGTCGTCAAAAGACGTTGACACAGGCATTCAGTCTTCTGTGGTAGACGTCGACCTCTGATGGGTATTACACGTCGCCCCAACCCCCTGATGACAGTTATTTGTTCTCCACGTACCCGACTTACGAACATCGCTCACAGCCTATGTCGCCCTTCCCTCCCCCCGCCTTAATGATCAAAACACGCAGACCTCGCCATGCGGGTGGCGTGGGATAGATGCGTGTTAATATCCCCTGAGTCATTTATAAGCCCTGGGAACTTCTCATACTTTCAATTGCAAGGCAACTTTATTTGTTTGATGATGAGTTACCGAAAACATGTGCTTGCCAAATGGACTTTTCATAGGCAAAATTATCAAACAACTGGCATAACCTCACTGCCGACCGTCCCGACATATAGAAAACACATTCAGGAGGGAAGAATAAGCATTTAAGGTATCGTTTCTATGGGGTGTTCAAAGGATTTGCTGGATGTCCTAAAAAGCAGACTTATATCCATAGTCACGAAGGTGTAATTTTTAATGGTTGACTTGCCGTCATTGTTGGGTGCGTGAAGCTCCCCATCCGCCTACGCGTGTGACCTGAATTCCAGACTTAGCCGTCGCGTCTATATGCGCTAATTTGAATATTTATGAGCCGGGCCTAGTGCGCGGCTCATTTTGCTCACATCAGAATTAGGCTGCAATTTATTCAAAAATAAAAATTATTGGATGCTGCAGTTCGGACGAAATAAAAGCCCTCTTACTCGGCAAAGCGACCATTTTGGGAAAGCTGCGCTTTGGAAAGCCTGAAAATATTTCACTGCAATAGTGTGAGCTTATTTGTGTTTAAGCGCGTATTAACCGGAGCCACTCGAGCGGAAGATTGCACAGCCATTTGGTTCCTTTGAGAGAGGGAAGGCACTAATGGGCAGAATGTTTTCAGTTTCTTTCATACAGTAAATTCCGTCGATTCTGTTGATCAGTATTTACGGATCAGCATAAGTCAATACACATACACCGGATACGAAAATAGTTTGGAAAAAAATGACAAAGCTGACTTAAACGCCCTCTAAACAGAGCATGGGAATGGAAACCACCTGCAATACGGGTGGCTTTCAGCAAAATCTCAGTGATATTAGGGTTAGAGTAAGTTTGAGGATTAGGCCTCAGCCTATATTTAAAGCTAACGGTAAGATAAGTCAACATCAACTGTAGGGTCAATATTGCGGCTAATTTTAAAGAAAGTGTTATGGTTTAGGGTAGGATTAGAGTCAAGCTTAGGACAACAACTTGATTTCATATTAAGGTTATTGTTTGAGCATGTGAATAATTTGGCCTTTCCGGAATTACGCGCAGGCCCACCTTTATTACTTGGGCGGGCTGTACTTATTCTCGTGTCTTGTTTAGGGGGCCACCTAAGTCAGTCCCAGAAAAAAATGTGATCGCTTCTTATTTCATAGCCGTACCTGCAGTAGACAAGTCCCAGACTAAGTCCTAACCATAACCCTAACCGCAACCCCAAACCTAATCCCTAACCCTATGGCCTAACAGGTACGGATACAAGGAGAGAAACCTCGACTTTTAAATGACAGGTCAGATATTCGTGAGCGTATGCCCTTTCTAATGTGATCAAGAAGGTCCAAGATCAACTTCACCGATTGATGCTACTCATATGCACCTGAAGTGTTTTTGGATTTATCTCCAAGGTCCGCATCAGGGCCGCCGGTGTAAACTCTGCCATTTGTTCGACGGATCCAATACCCCTAGCCGGTACGACAACAACGCATTCCCACTTATAATGGGCCTCCACCTTATTCCCTTGTGTCTGATTTAATGGCAAGGCAAACCAGTATTACCTGTTCATCTTGCACGAGTCTGCTGCGAATACATGACAGTTTATTTTACCTTCTTTTTATGTCATCAGTAGCGGAGGAAAATTCTAAACTGATGGCCCTTCGAGTGTTACCGAGCCGAGGGTTTACTGTAAAAAGCCGCTCAAAATTTCAATCACCTCAGAATAGTTGTTTATCTTGTTTTTTCCTAAATATAATAGCTTAATAATTGCTTCATCTGTCCCCTTTCGAGGAATATACCTACAATTGCCAAACATTTGTGAACATGAGTTTTTAAAAGGAAGTGTGACTAAATTCTGCATTAGTGCAACATGCGCGAAAACTGGCATTACTTGATCACGTGGGTTTTTTTACAAAGGGTTGCAAATAGGTTGATTGCAATGTCAGACGAGTAACTCTTCCGAGACACTAAATCACATTCATTTATTTTGCAATAGGAGAGTTTGTGGTTTCAAAATAAATGCATATCAGTGTTTCAACCTGCTTCATAAATTGATCAAGAAGTCCTTATATCGAGAAAATAAACAGCATTTAAACAGGGGAAAACAAGTCCCTCCATTGCATTCTGCTTCATTGTTGTCCCAAGCTTCGTATTGTCGAAGTAAGCTAGTTAATAGTCTGAAAAGATAATAGTTTATTTTAAATGACAGCTTATGGGGAAAGTGCTCGCTATAAATGTTAAAAGAGATAGGATTCAGTGAGCTCACTCCCGAACACAGAACATGTATGCGTTCACCGGACAATCTCTGTCGAAAAAAGGTTTTTCAGGTGATCAACGAAGGCGCGGCATGGGTTAATTCATCGAACTGAATCGGGACACGGAAGAAATAGTCAGATCCAGAATAGCAGCGAATGACTGTCGAAAGGACTGCGAAGTTGTGCTGCCCTAAAACTATCCAGATATTGTTTCACAAACTTTTTTTCAAATAGGTCCTGTGTAAATTTGCCCGCAATTTGCTGAATTACTTTGGCTTATAATAATTTATGACGCTTTCGAACTTCTCGAGACACCCTCAGAGAGATCTTTTGTGCAGAATTTCAAGCACTGTTTTTTGTTACCTTTGGACATTTATGTCCAAGAAATGCCGAACTTTCCACATAGACAGTGCATGACCGAACTCATGAAATGTTGACCAAAATTCTGAAATGCGTTTCCGATTAGGAAGGATTGCTTAGATGGGTTTGTAATATTGATTATCGCGTGACGTAAGCCTATAGTATTTTAGGCTGGACAGGATGTCGGCTTTTGAATGTATTTTATTTTGGCCTCCTGAAGAAACCACACTCTGTAAAAATTGTCTGCGTAAGTAGCCTGCATTTTTACATTGATTTTCGATGGTCTTATGTATTCAAATATATTTTATAGGAAGAATGCACAAAAACATTCATTCCGCTACTCGTTCGGTAGAAAATCACATTGTCTTCATATATTGTACCCTAAAAATATGATCTTTTTGTTTTAAAAAAAGCTTCTAATTATGCGATTTTTAAGACTATGCGATATCCATACATACAACATCGCACCTATCCGTTTACGAATGCTCCTCATGAAATGCACAACATAGTCCGCATCCATTGCAAACATGTATGAACTCTATATAGTGTCTTCGTAAAAGCATATATGACTATATGATTTTCCATGCGTGGAAAACATGGACGTTGTAATCTGCAGTCGCTAATGCAACGACAGATCAAGCTCAAAATTACTCGGGAATTAGGAAACTCCTTCAAAACCTAAATGTATATTTTCTGCCGGCATAAAATATGAAGACAATGTGATTTTCTAACGAACGGGTAAAGGAAAGGCTACCTTTGTGCATGCTTCCTATAAAATATATTTGATTACATAAGACCATCGAAAATCAATGTAAAAATGCAGGCTACTTACGCAGACAATTTTTACAGGTAGTGGTTTCTGCAGGAGGTCAGAATAAAGTGCATTCAAATGCCGACATTCTATCAAGTCCGAAAACCTAAAGGATTATGTCACGTGATAATCAGTATAACAAACCCATCATTTCATGAGCTCGGTCACGCACTGTAAGTCGCAACGATGTAACTCCAACTACCTGTTCGTTTAAACGTCAGGTGCCAGGTAATTGAAATTACGATCAATGGGGAGCACACTCAGAACTGAAGATTCTCAAGACGAAGGTCATTATTTGCTTCTGAACTTTTCTTCTGACGAGTTGGTAGAAAAATTATATCTTCAACACTGCCCCCTACGACGGCCCGTTTGAGAGATATGCTGAACCAGCATGGGGTCAGGTTAGCGGGCGACGCGCGTAAATGGGGCTGCTCCGAGTCCTCGCATTCCATGGCCGATGTTCTGGTGGCGCGTCTAGGCGCCAGCTCATGTCGCGCCAAGTTACCGCATCAAATGGTTGACCGGCTCAAACATTTGACTGGTGCCTGGGAGAGGGAATAGAAGACGAGGATAACAGTGTGGATTCTCATCCCATAGCACTTTAGTGTATTCTTTGCTATAAAAAAAGATTCTGGCGCACTTGAGTCTATCACAGGGTGCTAATCATCGTGGTTTACAAAGGCTGCCAACTGTCGGGGAAACGCGTTCCACCTCTCGGGACGTGAAGTCAGGCAGCAGTGGCCTCTGTGGCACTCCCACTCAGTCGGGCTGTCCCTGGTTTCTGTGAGAACCTGGTCCGTCAAGTCTGGCAGACCAAACGTGTTGACACTCTTTTAAGGATTGTGTGGCTTTGTCAACCACCTTGCCCGATCTGTGCCTTCGGTTCTCTTGACTTTATCTTTACATCGAACGTAGGTGAATGAGGGACAAGGGTGTGAGAAAGATGCAGAAAAGTCTACTATCACTATAAACTAATTCCCATACTGGTTACCGCCCCTGTGCCCACCAGACTCTGGGGCATACGGCTGACATTTTCAGTGGCTACGGTCCAACTGCCATGCCTTCAAGGGTCCCCTAACTAGATTTTGTCGGTGAACAAGGCATAGTGCGCTATCTCCACGTTGTGAGATCACAATCACAGACGACAATTTTCTTTTCTGACATGTCTTTTCCCTAATGAAAATCTTCTTAGTTTGTTGCGCTGAAAACGTGCTGTATACTAACAGCGTTTTTTGCCACTTCAAAAGACTAATCTTCCCCAGAGGCAACGGTCTTAAGCAACTTATTTGATTAATCAGTCGGAAACTCCAGTAAGAGAATTAGCCACTTGGGCCATGCGGAATAATCCCATTTTCCGAAAAGGATAGTGGGCAGGATGTACCATGGCATCTGTTTATCCAGTTTCACACATCCTCGAGGTGCAAATATAATTAGCATTTCAGATGTTGATGCCCGTACTAATATAATCAAAAAGCACTCTTGTTTTCTCAACCAATTTGTGCCACATATTGCCTTGACTTTATTATTAATGTGTAATCCAAGTCATTATTGTTATTTATTTGCAGAAATTAGGTTTTCCTCGAGTAATTTTTCGTAGATTCACTTTCTTCTACTGAGCACGAAGTGTAATCCGCTGTTATCTCTGATGATGGGTTCGAGCGGGAATACGAAATATCAGGCGAATAAACTTTTTGTCCCAGTGATCGTGTCTCTTCCTCAATGACTACCGCCTGGGACTCGTCTCTTCGCTTCTGTTGGCAATCAGTAATTACTCATGTATACTGGTTTCCATGAAACTAGACGGGACATATATACCTGAACATGTCCCTCATCAGAGATCAGTAGATTAAAACTATTATGTTAGGTTTTTCGAATATAGTCGGTCAGACACGACCCTAAATCAGAACAATAAGACCTGAGATTTAAATCTAAGACGAAAATTCGGGAACTGATCAAAGTCCAGCTCGTTTTCCTCCTTTTGAGGCGTTGGCCAAATTAAAAATTTAAGGACGTACGAAAACAGTGTAATTAGTGTGAATGGGACGGATGGTAATAAAACTGGTTTAGAATGTTTGATATGCGTTTCATTTCAAAAATGCACCATCCGCATTCTGACATACTGAAAGTTAAGTGAGTTTTAAGGTTTGGTTTTGCAGAAAACTTGTTTGTTTAACTCCAGGAATCTACGTTTTGCATGTTTGCGGCGCATGCAGTAGATTTTTTAGCGTTTACCGCTTGAACGCGGTTTCCTTGTTTTGGAAAATGGAACATTTATATGCACAGGGATGCCCTTTGTGTCCTGCCTCGTACCATGGGAGGTCTTCATTCGATTTTGCCA
>CACRXP010001500.1:6640-27867 GCA_902702965.1 Spirometra erinaceieuropaei | reverse complement strand
TGCAGTCCCACTGTCGGAGATTGCTACTAATGGAGAGCTACGATCGGCAGCATAATTGAAGTCCGCAAAGCCGGGCACGATTACAGTCCAACCAAGTGCAGATCAAAGGCAAATCGAGACGAGCAAGTTCGTTCCCTTCCCATATGGGCGACGCGTAACCCCTTGTGACGTTAAATGCATCGTTCAATATGGACCCACCGTACTCTTATTATCTGGCTATGCAGAATTAGGCCGTGACCGGGAACCCTGTGGCCTGAAAAACAATCTAGCACGGTCTGCTGTGGACAGTTCATTCAAAAAAATGATTCGGATGAGCTGGAACCATTGATTAAGACGACCACGTTAAGATTTTGGCGCAGATGGCCATCCGTAGACTTAATTAAATATGCGGGCATATGAATTTAGCCCTCTTAAGTAATGTCACCCGTCAAATTGCCTATTCTTGTTTGACTGAGTGATACAATTACCGTCTGATTTAATGGGATTAATTTTCATTCCACAATTGAGCATTCCATAGCAGGAGACCAAAATGAAACCGCAGAACACTACAACAGCTCTTGTATACCGGGGCAAAGGTCTCACTAATTAGATGGTTTTCAAGTTCCGATCGTAGATCCTGGTAATAGGGAGTTTTAGGGGAATCCCACGAGTTTAACTTACTGAATGCGGTTTAATTCGCTAGGTAGGCTCAATGACCAATTAAAATTGCTTTGACTTACTTTGTGTCATTGGCGTTGACACTTTAAAAGATAGAACGCATTTACTGAGAAGATGCCACGTTCGACGCCGACGTTCAACTGAGGAGACAAAACCACAACGCGCGTAGGCAGTTAAGAGAGGCACTATCTAATTCTCTTGAATTCCACAGGAGAACGAGGGCGTACCTGGGGCCCATATTAGCCAGACCGTGTTACTGTTCAGTTGTGGGCGCATGACGTGACTTGAAGACAATTGCACTGCAAAGCAAACGCTATGAGAGACAGAAACCAAAACGTTGAAGGACATAAGTAGTTTGAGACCGCTTTCTCTACTTTCTGAAGAAAGCCTGTGTTGGGAGTGCCTACACTCCCAAAAACATGAGCCAGCCAATCACTAGAGGCCGCGTGCGTTTTCTATACAGCGTTGTCGGCATAATCCCGACGCCTCGCCACTGTCTGTTCCCCTCGAGCCTAGTTGATCCGTGTACGCGAGTTATCGACTAGCTCGTCTACAATTTTCTTCTCGAAGTGCATTGGGCCGAGTGCAGGCGAATCCGAGTAGGATGTTATAAATAAGTGTTACTTTCCAGCCAGACTTGACCTGCAGTTTCCTAATACACTTTTTCGTGGCCGGTTGCGTTCTCCTTCTCTGCTGCGTTGCTATCGGGGACAAGAGTCGGGCGTGCATACGCTCCACATGAATTCTAAGTACCAGGCCGGGTCATAACAGCCTGTGTGCAATGTTCGAGTTAGGTAAATCACAATGAAGGGCGGCTCAAAATACTAACTAACCTGGCAAAAAGAAGTTATTGCACTTCTGTGTTAGCATCTTCCAGACAAGGGATCCACTGCCACCCATTTCAAGGAGCTTGAAGGAAGATTGCATAACACCAAATGATTACTGGCAGTTATGAGGTTGAAAGATCAGTTTAAAAGTAAAACTAAAAATGTGAGGCTTGGCAAAGTGTCAGAAATATTGCAAAGGACGAGGAAACCCAAAAACAGAATGACGTTTTAGAATTTTTCGGGCATTCTCACACAATGAAATAAAGCGTCAAGCGTGACGTTTACTAGATCCAGTCAACGCATGAGAGAATATCTGCAGATAGAGTGGGAACGGAGAAGCAGTGAGACAGGATGTGGGATGTCAACATCATAGCGTGAGAAGACAGTTCATCTTTAGTGAAGTCGGAGCAGATGGGCAATGTCATACTAATCTGATTTAATAACCTTACTCTGAAATCATATTTACAGGACGCTGCCTTGAAAGTGAAAACGCGTTTGTGTGATAGCAGAATAGTGGGACGAAGGGCATCGAACCAAAGATAACGGTATTTCACAGAAGACTACACAACTGGAAATATGTCAGGAATAAGTGTCACAAAGCAGTGGGATACCAAAACATGGGCAAGTGCAAAGAGGGGAATTTCAATAAATTCACAACGCATATGGTACAAGGCCGTCTGTGGTTCTAATGGAGGAAAATACTACTAGCATTTATCGCAGGGTTTGGAGCTTAATGTAGGGGCTGTCCACATACTCCAGTATCAGAAACTTGTGAAACACGGGACTACAGATTATTACGGGACAGTTTTGGTGTAGTAGTTACAAGCGCACGTCTTTGTTCCCAACTCCGCATTAGAAGTCTAAAAGTCCCGGGCTGTACTACCAACGATGTTCTACAGGAACGTCGGAAGTTGAATCAGAAAAGAGTTAAAGGAAAATGAGGACTCAGGAAACCATAATACTAAATAAAAATAAGGAAAAGGTAGACCGACTTTTGCATGGAAACGACCAAACTTTTTTGGACAACTCTTGTAAATAAGAGAAAGGACAATGTTAATAAGAAGACAATTTCCAACTCCAACGACGCTGCGAAAAGGCATAACCGTGATACACAGGTCTGCGTCTATTGGAAACACATGGACGGACAAACTAATTCATCAATTAACGGCAGAGCTGAAATAAGTAGGGATACGTGCTTGGCGTAAAACGGGTAGGTGGCACCGAAAAATTAAGTGGCCCCTAAGGCGCTCTTAAGCTATGAAGGTGACGCTGAGCTTCAGAAAGAGACCTACGTATGAGACGACACATCCCTTCTGTTAGACGACCCTCAGTCTGAAGATTATTCTATGGTATGAAAACTTATGGCGCGAACGCCCCATACCTGAAAATAGTATTGGGAAAGAGTTGCGCACATTCGGACAGATAGATTATATGGCCAGAATGCGTTAGCAGAAGCCCACCTTAAGCTTTTTTGGGGTTTCGGTAAATTACGCAGCAAGTAGTCAACAAAGTCCGCCGGCAGTAAACAAACAACGTTAATCAGGGGACCTGCATGCCATAATAGGGGCAAACGTGAACATTACATACTTCGCAAGACCCATGTCATCTTAACTTGACAAGTGGAAAACAGAGATGTAGGATTTCATTTTCAAACTTATTGTGCGATTGGAGTTTTCAGTCGTATGTACGACGGATGGCGAACGCAAAGTCGATTTTCCAGGTCTGCATACCGACTTGTACGACGAAGAGGGTTAGGTATGCACAGGGATGAGGCCTTCCTAGGGCACGTGGTTTGTGTGCTTGTGATGGAAGAATGTTGTTTGAGAAGCCTTGCAGGTACACGGAAGGATTAATTTTGAGATGTCAAATATTCAGGAGGAATTACAGCACGCGGAAGGTCCCTTGGTAGGAGGCACCTGTCGTCAATTCCCCAAGACATCATTCACTTAAATTTCTAATCTTGGGAACAAAATTAAAAAAGAACTTTGAAAGCACTACCTGATTGCATAACCCAATCCGAACTTTAGGTCCTCCTCCAACCCCAATAAATAACCCTAAATACAACCACAAACTTTATCCGGCAAAATTAGCCATAACTGTGTTCCTATAAAAAAAAGTGATATGTGGTATTTCGGTGTTGGTTCTATCATATTAAAATTCAGCTTGAGGTTCTTCATATTCGCGCTAATTTGATAAAGCGAGTAGGTGGCAACAGAGATGGGGGAAACGCAGTTTCGATAATGACCCAGAGGCATAGCTAGCATAGAAATGGTGTCCGAGAGACAACTGAAACGATGACAGTTTGCCATGCGCACTTCGTGCGGTCAGAAGCGACAATGGAAGAGTTACTTATGATGCAAGACCTGTGTTTCGGTTTGTAATAATAAGGGTGTCAGGCACTAAATTGGTAGACGAGAAGACCCGGTGATAAACCTTGCAGTGGGAGAGATTTCTAATTATGAGGATACCGTTACAATGCTAGCAATACCGTTCAGAAGTATTAGTCATGAAAAAGGAAATAAGCACTAGATAAGACATTTTCCAATCTGTCACACGATTGTGTCTGTGTGATTCCGTACGACACCGCATTTTTGGTCTTCGTTGGGCATACGAAAATCGGATGGAGGGAGATCAAACCCGAAAGTAACAGGGGCTGGTAGCTAAACAATACCAGACAGATATTTACCAAGGTTGGTTATGAACGAGATTAGGCGTGACTTCCATCGGGAAATAAAAAACCAATCGCCGAATCGATATAGTACTTCGAGATTTCAGTCGCGTTTACTTGCAACCACAGCTTTGGGAACGATGGCAAAGTCTACCGTAAGGGTTTCGCCTCAATTGAAGCATGATTTGTCATGAGAAGTTGTTCTCACCAGCGGTTAACAGGACATTTGCAACTTTGTTTACCTTGCGCCCTTGATGGTGAGTCATGACCCAATGTTTGGACGTCTTTTCCACATTGTCTCTATTTTTATTGTGTTTAGTTATCAGATACATCGTTTCGATACGGGACCCCTCCACCGGTGCGCTCACGAAGGCATTATTTAGAAAGATTTCGGACAACTCACATAAACTACCCTGACAGCAATTTAAGTCCATGCGGCATCCAGTAAACATCTGTTTTTTATATACGTGTATAGAGTAGATGTCGATCTTGCTTGTTAATACGATGTTCGGAAGACATGTATGTTTCGAGATACTTTGCGCGTTGTGTGCGCACCCAACGAAATGGGGGTGTTAAGCATTACGCGCGCATATCTTACTCGACAAAATATCCATGCTTTCATCTAATCCTCCAATTCTGTCGTTAGCATCCCTTCCTGACCTCCCTAACCAACTTACATGGCAGCATAATACGATGTTGGTTAGCAATTTTACTGAGAGAACAAAATAAGCGTAAAACTGGTATGCGAAAAAACCTTGAGTATATGATAAGTGCACACTCCCATAAACAGCAAGACAAGGGTGTTGGCTATGCAGGTACCTGGGTTTCGTCGATAATAACAGGGACACGAAACAGCGAAGACAGTCTGAACAACTAGAATGTTACTTATTGACTTTCTACATGTTTTCCAGCCCATTCAAACAATACTTATTTTTCCCAAGTTGTTGCCATGCCTCGTATGATTTGGTTTTTATACGCCTACACTTATTGCACAGACAAATTGTAACTGCCATTTAGGAATAAAGGCGTGATATATGCTTGAATTGGCGAAATATTCGTTTTAAAATGGTGAAAATGGGTGTACGTTCTACACGTTTTAGAGTACAAGCAAGCACCCATTCCTACAATGTCTGCCACTGGTTCCACGTTCCCTGATCTGTAACAGTCAATATCGTTCGAAAACCACGTGGGAGAATGAAGCCTCCAGAGTGGCCGGAATTATCTCTTAGTATGTCTCACGAGTAAACCGTTGGTCGAATTTACATTATTCGAAACGGATTATAGTGTTATCGGATATTTGTAAGGGATCTGACCAAAATCGAAAGGATCTGCTCCTGGTAATGAAAACGTGTTGCAGCTAACGACGCGGTAAATTGGGATACTCATCCTAACACAGGCGAAATTCTGCGAGCAGGACACCTTAAATATCTGGGTTCTGCAATAACTAGGCACTGGCAGGTAACCTATCTTACTCAATGTAACTACGATCAGCATTGGCATATAACAAGTCGGCTCATATTTTCCTTTTTTCGGTCCAGAGTTTAGACCGGCTTGCTCTGACACTGGAATGACTTCTTCGGTAGGTCTGCACAATTAAGGCTGTTTCATTCGTGTCAGTATGACCAAGAGTGATTAGATTTTCTTGCCAAATCCCACTGAGAAATTTGTCAAATGTTTCTGACGTCAGTATATTTTGTTTCAGAAGACTGTAAATTTGCATGGTAATTACTTTAAGGTTAACGAATTTATCTGTCCGGTGAAATGAACACCATATTCTGACATTCTATTAATTAAAATCACCCAGATTCACAGGACTCCTAAATGATCATGATTAATAAATCTGCAGCACAATAATTATAGTTAATTTATTCCCACCAATATGGGAGTGGACCAACCTACTTCGTAAATGTAATGAATCAAACCGTGTTTCCTATCCTCAGTCGGTGGCATGGTGTAGACATTGCATCACGTAGAAATAAATTGGGAGCTGAAAATATATTATTCGAATTTCGAGTGTATAAACTCAAGAGTTCAGCCATTCCTGGAATCTATTTCCCTTTCCGATTTCTTAACTAAAGAACTTTGACAGTGATTAACACTAGTGAATTTACCATCAGTTTCGCCGAATAATGCCCCAGAAACAAGTGCCCCATTCTCATAATTTATCCGTCTGCTATTTTCCGATCGATTTATTTCTCGCCTTGACGTTTTGTCAGTTCCGACAACAACTTCCTTCTTTTCATTCAGTGGTGGAGGAAAAGTCTTGCTGATAAAATGTTCTATGATGACTTTTTGGACAAAATGAGATCTGTCTGCCGTTTGCTTTCCAAAGCGGCTTGCAGCAGTATCGGCCATACTTTCTCTGCGTCATTTCCATCCAAAAGCCTCAAACGGAAGATAGCTCGGATTTCGGCCACCCCACAGAGTTCTGTTGTGTCATTCAGTCAGTTCTGGGATGCCAGAAGATTAGGTCTGACCCTTTCTCTAGAGACTTATCAGATTTCTATAGACTCCCGGATAACCGCAGAACATGGTTCCTCGGGAAAAACGCGTGGTTGCATCCTGCCCTCTTTTATTAAAAACATGTTGAAGCACAAACGTTGGTGCTGTCTTTATAGTTGAACTATCGTTTTTCCGAAATTATTGCCCTGGTGGTTTTCTTTAAAGACAATTATTTTCTTGTTCTCTTTTAAGAGAGACTTGAGGTATTGCGGAATAATTCCGTATCATCGTTTATTCTGTATTTCGGGACGTCCTAAGTAAATTCAGGAATACCCTTTATGAAGATGCATTTACTGCGATCAAGTTAGATAGACAGATAATTTTTTATTAAAGACCCGTCGGGGTCCCATCAAAGCAAGTTAAAATAAATCTACATGCGAGTTTTAGACGAGGCAGTCCGAATCTTCACAAAATGCTATTCATAGTTTGTGAGTTAGTAGTCCATTGAGAAACATGATGATTGAGGGGTGAAAAAAACTCCATACAAAAGTTAAAAATGATTGGATTAATTTTACAGGAGAAAAAACCCTCAATAAAAATAATGACAGAAAAAAGCGAGTAGGACTGGCCTTTAGGTGGCGGTATATAACGGAATGTTGTCGGTCATCGTCAGGGTAGCAATAAATCTCAGCCTTGAGGGGTACGTATGCGGGTCAGACAGGACTGGCCTGCGTGTGGTATTGTATACGTGATTCACAATTGAC
This sequence comes from Spirometra erinaceieuropaei, assembly GCA_902702965.1. NCBI lineage: Eukaryota > Metazoa > Platyhelminthes > Cestoda > Diphyllobothriidea > Diphyllobothriidae > Spirometra > Spirometra erinaceieuropaei. Next base: position 20,509 of record CACRXP010001500.1, on the reverse strand, counting down.
ATCGTCTGGGCCGGATTGATACGCCACATGAGACCTTTCGCATCAAAGAGGCCAGACGAAAGGAGCCCAGATGCGATCAGCCACAGCACGCTTCGAGCTCAGCCGAGCAGTGGCGAAGGGACGTACGACCAAACTACTAGTAGACGGTGAATATTGAGGGTTCCGCCCTGAGCGTCGACAGACCGCATGAGGTCGGAACGCGGGAGATGACATCAAAAACCGCGAAAATTGTCGCTATGGGGTAGGAGTGATATCAGTGGATTTAGAAACCAATTCAAAACAGGGGTTTCTAATGATATAATTAATAGTTACCACTTAATCTACCACTAAATCCCAGGAGGACCCTTCTCGAAGTCAAGAATCTGAGTGTTCGGAATTAAGACCGATAACAGTGCCTTTATGCTTTCCGGCGTAAGATGTTTGCGTAATTTCGACTTGAACACCGATGACCCGGGGGATGACCTAATTTCTGGCGGAAGGTTATTCCAAAGAAAGGCATATATGGAAGCAAAGAAGAGGGAGCGCTTAGATGTAGTACAAAGAGGCGGCGGAATCACCATGGAGGAGTTGAGCGTGGCATAAGACCGATCTCTCGGAGTGAGAGTGTCAATGAGCGGAAAAATGGAGCTAGAGTTGATGCGAAAAAGGAAGCAAAGGCCAGCTTCGAGTCTTTTATCGTCGTCATTCGAATTAGGGTGGTTGCCATCGGAATGGAAGACAGCAAATATCTTTCCGATATACAAGTGCGGGGTTCGCACTAATGCTAACAATTTCAGGCCTGTTAGTCTAACCTGCATCTGCTGCAAAATAATGGAGGCCATAGTTAAGAAAGCAGCAATGGAGTTCCTGGAGCAGGGCCATTTAATCTCAGACCTGCAGCACGGCTTTAGACAGAACCGCTCGTGTCTTTCCAGTTTATTGCTCTCGACGGAGCAGTGGACTCGCGCACTGGACGAGGATGGGAGGGTTGATGTCATATACACAGACTTTAAGAAGGCGTTCGACAGCGTCCCACACAAACGCCTAATCTACAAACTTCCTGAAATTGGGATCAGAGGAAGGCTGCTGACATGGATAACAGATTTTCTTACCGGGAGATCGCAAACCGTGTGCATTGAGGCCTCAAGGTCAACTCCTACCCCCGTTCTAAGTGGTGTACCCCAGGGCTCCGTCTTAGGGCCGTTGCTATTCCTGGTTTATATCAACGACTGCGTCGACGACCTGGGATGCAGCGCCATCATGTTTGCTGACGATGTTAAGCTGTGGAGACCCATCAGATCTTACGCAGACAGGTACGCGCTTCAAGACAGTCTCAACCGCATGAACAGTTGGTCAGCCCGCTGACACCTTAATTTTAATGTGGACAAATGTGTGGTCCTGACACTCCGCACCAGACGGACCAGTAAGGAGGACGATTCCTTTCGATACGTCCTTGGTGGTCAGCCCCTTTCAAATGTTGTGGAACAGAAAGACCTGGGCGTCCTAATGACCTCCTCGCTGAAACCTTCTTCACAGTGTCAAAGGGCAACCAAAAGTGCGATAAGGCTGTTATTTGCGCTGAGGCGAGGATATTTGCAGATCGACAAACAGCTGTTCGGAAAAACCTATGGGGCATTCGTCCGGTCTCACTTAGATTATGCAGTCCAGGCCTGGCGACCGTGGTTGAAGAAAGATTATCAACGTCTGGAAAGAGTACAGGCGATGGCTACGAAGATGGTCAAGAATCTTCATCATTTGCCTTACGAAACCAGGCTGACAGAACTAAATCTGTTTCCTCGAAATTACAGGCAACTGCGCAGCGATCTCATTCAAACCTACAGGATTGTCAGAAGCCGTGAGTGTGCCCTAGACTTTGATGAATTCTTTTAATTGGCCCGGACTGACCGTCTGCGTGGTCATCTCTTCAAACTGCAAAGGAAGCGGGCTCATTCGGACGTCCGACGGAACGCCTTCTCTCACAGGGTCATCGGGGCATGGATGGACTCCCTGATGCCGTCGTTCTTTCCGAAAGTGTCAAATCCTTTAAGTACAGACTAGACGCTCATTTGTTGAGAATCTACTGTACATATAATAATGATTGTTTTAGCGGCGTCAGTTGGCGCCTAGCTCACAATTACCGCTAACTTCTTAACTTTTCGCATTTGCAGATGTAATTGATGACTTTATTTCTGTTTATCGATATGAATAGGGAGCTCAAGGGCGAAAGCCTCATTCCCTCAATAAACTGAATTAAACTGACTTAAAAACTTGATGTTCGCCAGCTGACATCTCTGAGTATAAGAAATATCGGACGACGCTTAAGAGAACAGTTTCAGGGTGAAAACCCAGTTGAACATTTTCGATTTTATTACGGTCGCAGGCGTTCATTAAACCGAGGAAAGGACAGCAGTATTCGAAGACTGGAAGAACAAGCATTTGATAAAGTCTTAGTTTCATTTCCGAAAGGAAAAATTATGCGATATCAATCGACATATCTGCGCGGCTTTGGCAGAGACTCTATCGGCATGAGGTGATAAAGCAAGTTTAATTGTATAACTTAGACCTAGGTCCTTTATGGTGAGGCATTCTGAAAGTGGGTTATTCTGAAAAATTATGGGACCAGGAAGTTTGGTAGGAACAAAAGACATGAAACTACACTTGGATGATGAAAACTCCATCTGCCATGTCGAACCCCATCTGCTTAAGCGTAGTATATCGGCATTAATTTTTTCAACACAAACATTTGCGGTGTCCTAAGAGTATGAGTAAACACACTTGAGATCATCGGCATAAGTGAAAGTTTGCGAATTTCCGAGTTCAGTCGAAATATCATTGATGTGCAGAAGAAATAGTAGCGAACCCAGAACCGTGCCTTGAAGTACGCGCCTCGTGATCGAGTGAGGTGTCGAGTAGCTATTACCGACCATGACTTTCTGATATCAGTTATACAGATAGGATGTGATGAAGTCGAGTAGAGTCGGCCGGATGCCTACGGCTTTAAATCTTACCAAAAGACGTCTATGGGGCACCTTGTCAAAGGCTTTGCTAAGATCAAAGTAAATAACTACCACTAACTGCCGCTCATTACGAAGAGCAGTTATTAGATTACGAAAAGCCAAGTGACATGTTTCGCAGGATCGTTCAGGTAAAAATCCATGCTGGCTAGAGCTCGGAAGCCGATTAGCTAGACAGAAGTCAAGAAATTCATTGAAATTTATCCTTTCAAGAAGCTTTGCTAGAGACGGCGTTTTGTGCACGCCCCGATAGTTATTAACATCGGACCGAGATCCTGACTTGAAAACGGGAATGATAATTGACGTTTTCCATGTTTCAGGAAAGAATCCTTTAGAAATATAAACAGAGAATAAATGACTAAGCAATATGGGAAGGTCGGACGCTTGTTTAATAATCGAATTCGGAATCCCGTCCGTTCCTGAGCAGTGTGAGTATTTCAAACGGCTTATGTGTTTCTTAATGAGCTCTGAGGAGACATCAATTGTACTCAGTGTCCTATCTGAAGAGTAAAGATTTTCGATGTTATCACCAACCCCAAGTGTGTCAGTAGTGGAGTAATTCATGGCACTGTACTCGACCAGCTATTATTTTGCCTTTTTGTTAACGATGCACCATACTTACTTCAGAATGGTAAGCCCTTCATGTATGTCGATGATCTCAAAGATGCATATCAATATAAGCCGGCAGATCGTGACACCGTGTTTGAACTTCTAAAGAGCGACCTACAGGTCGTTGCCCTGTGGTGCCGAACACGGCGCCTTTCCCTCTTTTGGCATAAATGCTCAGTCACTGTGGTCGGCGACGAGCACCAATCTCAACTTAGCATTGACCGTCACGGCATAGATGTGCGTGGGGTTATTAAGGAGTTGGATGCGTCATACGCCAAGAGTCTCAATCTTTCGGAACACTGTACCTTGATAGTCTCCAAAGCACGTAGATCGACCGGGTTTATCTTTCGAAACTTTAAAACCAGTGACATTAGAATGCGCCTTTATAACATATACGTCAGACCTGGCCTGGAATACTGTTTGTTTGTATTAAGCCTCATGCGCGGTACTGAGAGGAAGAAAACAGAATCCGCTCAACACTTTTTTACCAAGAGAGTTTTAAACCCCGGAACACCGACATTTGTCTTACCAAGAACGTTGTCGGCTTACAGGCCTTGATCCTTTATGGTTTCGTAGATTACAAAAGGGACTATTTTTGCTACTTAAGCTTTTATATAACCACACGTTTAACCCACTCACTAGTTTAAGACATCATATCCACCCCCGACGTAACAGTCACCGTGAGGTCTTTTTATTTCTTCCTCTGGCACGTACTATTAAAATATCGTCGGTTATTTTCTGTAAATGCGATTGATATTCGGAATTATCCTTTACTTTGTGTGCTGAATCCACTGATTGACTGTACCGTAGTGATGGCGTTTGTGGTCTCTAACCACTATGGTCGGTCTCACCGGGACAATTTCTTTGGCCAACAGCGACAGCTGTTCTTCGGCGCTTCTGTTTGGACTAGCCCCAACATCAGAAAAGAATTTGGCGACTGATAATATCCGAGACCGTGCAACCCCTACTTCAGCAGTTTTTTTCTCCTGCACACTCCAAACCATAAAAACCACCATCAACAATATTTTTTCACATTTCCACATGAGATTTTTTCCTTGCTGGCCGGATTTGTGTTAAACGCATCCCTGATAATGCATGTAAACTGACATTAAATAAAATTATTATTATTATTATTATTATTATTATTATTATTATCTGACGGGACATCGATTGTACTAAGTGTCCTATCTGAAAGTGGTGGAAAGAAAGGGACCGGATCGGACTCGGTAGCAAGGGGTTTTGCAAAGAAAGCACTAAAAAACTCCGCCTTGTCAGTGTCATCGGTGAGGAAGACTTTGTTATCATTTAGCAGGGGTGGAAGTTCATGACCACGCTTAGAGGAGGACCGATGACAGAAGATGTTAGCGACGGATTTGCCAGGGTTAGAACCACTGAGAGCAATTGATTCTCTTTGCCTGTCGTGCGCTTGGCGCATCCTTGAAGCCATCTCAAAAATCTCTGTGATTCTACGATGAACAGATAAGGAACTAGTGGATGGATCACGCAGTTGTCGCCTCAACTTTTGTAGTCTATTCTGAAGAAAATGAGGAACAAGGGAATCTGAAGAATTAGGCTTGAGATATCTACGCGGCACAAACTCTAGAATGTCCTTGGAAACATTGGACATGACATCACGAAGAATGTTTGCATCGCTACAAGTGAGGAAGCTACACCAATCCAGAGATCCAATATAGTTATTTATAAAGTCGTTATCTACGCAGTCGTAGTTCATGAAAGTCTGAACGGCGCTTGTCTTTTTTAAAAAGGCAAGTGGTAAGCAACAATGAATTAATAGGTGGTTACTGTCAAAGAGGTCCTTTTTTAAAGCAACAGAAAGAGGAGCAATGTCATTGGTAAAGATTAGATCTAAAATGTGATTATCTCTTGTAGGAGAGCGCACCAGTTAGGACCAGTTAGAAAAATCGACAATATCGTGGAAGGGCTGGAATCTAGGTGGACAGATATTCCAAATCCCCAGGGATTATTTTAACATCGAAAGCAGCTTTCGAAATTGATTTAAAGATTTCTCGGAGTTTTGAATATCCACTGGCTGAAGAGTTTGGGGGGTTGTAGATACAGCTAGTAATTGCCTTTATTTGCGGCGAGAGAATAACAGATACAAAGCAGAAATTTCCTGCGTATGAGGAAACATCCATGTAAAACAGAGAGTGCTTAAGGTAGGATCTAAGATATAGAAGACAACCCTCCCCACGCCCAGCCGTGCGGTCTTGGCAGTAAAAATTGAAGTCATCTATGAAAAGAGCAGAGTCAGAGATTAGAGAATGGGGATAAGATTCTGTTATTCATGCAATAACAGGGGTCGTTTCGCGAGCGTCACTTCGGGTCATATCTGTGCAACTGCCCCATAACCGGTAACTAGCAGACACCCCGTAACCACCGATTTCGTCGAGCGTAGTATTCAATGAGTGAGCGAAGCACTGGGAATGAATTCTGGCTAAGATCGAGTGGAAAAGGTTTGTTAAGCTCACTAATACACCCAATCCAGTCGAAAGGGTGAAAGAGGCATTTGGTGATCATAAGTGTGTAGTAGAAACTGAAAGAAATTGGGTATTTATATAATAAAAGCTGAATATACATTGAGAATGAATCGCAACAGACGGCTGATCAGCTTTGGTGGGGAGATGCCGCTAACATGCTTGCGAAACAATTGGTGGAAGACAGCACCGCGGGGAATTGTACGAAAGGCCACGCGAGGTGTCAACGTAGACGGGAGAGAGCGGTGACGATTTGCGGAATATAGTTCGGCGCTAGGAAGAGGAGACGACCGCCTATTTGCATGGACACGCAGTTACACTATCACTTTCCCAGATCCGCGCGTGAAGTGTCCACAAACAAACCTACGCAGGCTGTTCAGCATTACATTCCAAATTGATCAACTTGCAGTTAATTCGGCCTCTTGCCGAAATCAAAGTCGTACAAATTCTTAAAAGTGCTCACAGACAGACGAAGGATTGCAAGTTTTAGCGGCTTTGGCGGACAAATATATACGTATATATTTGTAAACCTGACGTGGTGTGAATTCCGAGCAGGTACAGGGAAATAAGAAAAGGTTCCTTGGGAAAATCGTGCGGTACTCCCGAATTTTCAGGTTGATGACACCTGCCCGTCATCAGACGAAATGAATACATAATTGTAAGTGAGACATTCATACTAGGCTAGTTAGCGCGAAAAGACAGACACTGACGGGCGAAAAATTAGCGTGCGAGAGGGATGAGGTCGGCACAGGGTCGCGATGGGTCCTGAGTTTGAAGAAAAGGAGGGAAGAACTGTTGCGATTCTCTGTGTTGGAGTTGGTTGTAGAATCATTCAGTCTTTTCATTTCAGTTTATTGAGTGAAATAGGCGTAAGCCTTTGAGAACCCTACTTGCAACGTAAAAATGTGCGTTATACAGAAAAATGCTCTGGGCTGAAATAGGTCAGACGAGCCCATAATGGTGGTTCAAAATGGGAACGAGTTATGGGGGATGAGCTCGACTTCTCATCGTTCTTGGTCATTTTTGAACAAAAATATGCCAAGGTTCTTTTTAAAACTTCGTATAGATGGTGACATCACAACATCTGCGGGAAGGGAATTCCATGGGTTGACTACTCGAACAGAGAAGGAGACCTTCCGCACATCCAGCCCTGCCTGTTGAGTGCGCAGTTTTAACGGGTGACCCCGGAGTCTGGACATGGTAACAAATTCAATAAAGTCCTCGAAGGTCAGGCTGAAATACCAACTCTTTCCAATGTTGAATGCTTGCAAGAGGTCTCCGCGAAGTTGCCTATAACTCGAAAGAGAGAGGTACAGATTTACACGGCGGGTATCATAAGGAAAGGAGCTTAGATCCCTAACAATCATCGTCGTTTTCCTCTGAACTCTTACGAGGCAGTTTTGATGTTCAACTGCCCACGGTTACGAGGTTTGTATGCTGTACTCCAAGTACGGCCGCACGAATGTTCCGAATGTCTTTGAGTATACATCTTCGTCAAAATCCATAAACGCACACTTCATGGCGTACAGTACGGCCATTGCGTTTTTTACCATTCTCGAACAATGGGCGGATTGTTTTAGGGAGTTCATCATCGGCACTTCGAGGTACTTTTGGACTTGGACGTTTTGTAAGATTCATCTAAAGTCTGTCTTCGTCGGCAAGATCCTGAATCACACTTCATATCTTCTTGTCGTCGGCAAACATTGCTGCTTCGCAGTCTAAAGCTCTTGCGGCATCGTCCACATATATAAGTAACATTATGGTTCCCAGTAATAAACACTGTAGTAGCTAGTAGGACTGCGCCTGCTTAACTAGCGGCCATTGATCCGAGAGTGACTCAATTGGCCTCGATCGTAGGCCATCATAGTAGTCGCCTGGCTTAACATGGTGGATGGGAATGTCCTCATTGGAGAACAAGGCCTCTAGGAATTCTCTCGCACGTTTTGTTTTGGCCGTGGCGACAACACGTGTGTCATGCCATTTGAATCGCTGCATATATTTTTATAAAAGCGCTACTAGAACCTGCAATTAATCGTATTTCTTTAGGGTTTTAACACTTCTTTTAGGCAGAATTTTATTACCGACAAAGACACGGGAGACTCGAATGGCCATTTCTGGCTTATTGGCGGTCGTCAGCCATCGGTAGAAACTGGACGAGTGATTTCCGTAAGAAACGATCATTGAGTGCTTCTCTATCACCTTCTTTTTGCTCGGTCATAGTCTTTTGATCCGAATTTTTAATATATTTAGGCTGCATGCAACCAATAGGCGGTGAAAATGTGCGAACACTCATTCCCCTCGAATAAACTGAGGTGGGACAAAGTAACTGTGAAAAAACTATGTAAGTAAACGAAAATACTCCATTTTCCTGAAAACTGAATAGAAATTACATTCCTGTTATCGCAGCACGATTTTCTGTTTCACGGGGAAACGGAAGTCAGTAGACTATTTGTAGCCATTAAACAACATGTAGTTTGTCATAGGATTTTGATTGGCTGTTAAGTTGGACCACTTAAACGGCTACAGCGTTGACGGTGATTTTAGCTTATGTCATCACGCTGGTCAAAATGTTCATCTGTGTTTGCTGTGGCAGTGATGCTCCAACCCTCTATACAATGTACAGTCCGGAGATCATCAACTGTCAGTCTTGTAAGAGTTGCGGAAAGATCGTGGACAAATACGTCGAATATGACATTGCGATTATTATAATCGACTTGCTTGTATGCAAGTTGGAGGCATATCGTCATATTCTCCGGAATGTCTATTTTCCCCGACTGCCCCAGTTGTTTATGCTTAGCTGTATCCTTAGCGGATTTTCTGCTTGGATAACTACTGAGAACTTCGGCGACCTACCCCTTGACACCTTTCATGCAACAATTGGTTCTGAACTTTACGTGTATATCCTTTTAAAAACTTTTTCAAGTTTCCTTATTGGGTGTGTCTTGTACGTCCTTGGCTGTGCTATTCGTCTCAGAATAAAATTAATTGATATTATCAAAGTTCTTGCTCTAACGAATTTGTGCTCTTTGTTGACTCTCCTTGCCCACCCATGGAGGTCCCGTGTTGCCAAGCAAAGCCCTACGTGGGCTGGTTATTTCCCCGCAATTTTGGTTTTTTGTTCTTGTCTAGCAACGACCATACCCTCCTACAAAGCCCTTACAAATGCTTCTTATGTAATCTGCTCTCTAGTTTCTTTTGTGGCCTGTTTTACCGCCTTTGCGTTTGAAGTCCGCTTTATTCAGCAAATATTATAATACAGTTTTCCACATCATTGTCTTTTATTGCCTATGATTGCATGCGCATTTTAGGTCCTCTTTATGTGGTTCCTCCCTGCGCTTGTGTGCGTCCTTGCTGTCCGCGTTGTAACATGTGACAATTATCAAGTATCTACGAAGCTTTTTTCGTCATGGAAAGAGACTCCTCTCTTGTCAGAGGCGGGGTAAGTCACCGTTTTTTTTCTTGCCATCTTTGTTGCTGTTGGGCGAGAAACTGATCTCAACTGTGCCCTCATGCGTGGTGTTTCTCATTACTTTGAGGTGTGAAGAAAGGTGAAGTGTTTCGCTTGCCGCCAGACGACTAAATTAGGTTGATAGAATGTCTCTTAGACAGGAAACCTAGAGTTATATATAGGCATTTTTGACGCAGTCGACTGCGGCTTGTTCCACCAGAACAGCGGCTGTAGTTTGAGCGATGATTGGTCTTTGGTTGACCAAGATATGTTGATTTGGAGGTGTCTGAATAGCTTTCCGTTAGTTCTTTATATCTAAAGTGGGAAATGAGCGCTGAACGCTATGCAAAGTCAACTCTGTGCAGTGTCTTTCCGTAGAAAAACTGAGGGTCAAAATAGTCCGTTCTTCTTCAGAGAGAATTCGGGAACGATATTAAATTTTTTTTATTTTTCTGTTCTAGGGCTTTCCTTGCGCAGAAAAGTGTAAACCACTTTTGGGATTTTCTCAATAAGCTAGAATCCCTTGCCCACAAAGGCGATAAAGAACTACTCACAAATGAGACCCGTCTCTCTCAAATGGCCCTGATGCACCTAGAGGACCTCGTAATGGAAGTCTTGAATTTTCCGACTGACAGCGATGGGAGTCGGGAGCTTCAGAGGCAATTATTTCGACTGTCGCTGTCCTCGCGTGCCTTTTCGCCCGCTGTTCAGATGACAAATCACTTAGTCAGTGTAGGACACCTCACAGTTCATCATGAAGATGAAGTAAACTCGATAACCAATACCGTCAATGTTGGTGCAGCTTATACACCTTGCCCAGACAGTTCAGTATGGGCTCAAGTGGGATCTTCGTATGTATGCGATTTGAAGGACTTGGAAGTGCTTCTCACTGTTGAGTCATCGAAATGTTCTCCGGGTAAATTTATATCGCTCTCACAAGCGCCAATCTTATTATTTTTTAGGCTTTTTGTTTGTGTAGTTTGCGTTATGCTGTGAAATAATCAAGAACGTACGTTTGCCAAATTTGCCTTCTGCGGAGCGGCCGCACAGTGCGCATCCTGTGTACTGCTAATACTACGAGCATTTTTATGCTTGAAGAAGATTTTACCCTACTCCTAGCATTGATGCCAAGTAAATGTCAAGCCACAGGTTTCGCAATACACGGTTATTCTGCAGAAGTTAGTTACCATCAAGCCGTGTGTTTATTGAAATCGCGGCGCGGCCCTATTACCGGTGCTGAGAGCATATATTACCATTAAAGATTTTCTTGCTCTCCTACCAGACAGAACAACTGGATTCGCAAGCACCCACTGACTTTAGTTGTAAAAATTGACGTTTTTAACTGTCAACAGAATTCGCGTGCAGGTCCTGACCTATAAGAAGAAAGGTCACGAGCTTCGCACTAAAGTTCTTGTAACGCACGAACCATCCACTCCACATCTGAGGAAAATAAACTACGTTAATGGAACGACCGATCATCGAAAAAAGCGTAGTTTGGTTTATCAAGTATTGTTCATTATCTAAGGAATAATTTATTTTTTTGAAAATCACCAAATATAAATGATTTTATGACATTTCAATTATTTGAGGCCCAATATATTTAACGACCGAGAAGGAAAATATGATACCAAGTTTTCTCTGGCGACTTGGCCTACTAATGACCACCTGGGATGGTTTTGGAGGCTTGTATAAAATAAAGCCTCATTAGAAATGTATGCGTTTTTTCACAATGAAAGCCTGTGGTCATTGTGCTTCGCCGATGGAGGCCGACTTTTTTAATTCAATGCAGAGAAAACATTGACAGGTGTTGCCCGTGAAGGGCCTCAAGGGATGCCTTTAAGTGTGCGACAAATAAACCTGTCCTCTTTTCTGTTTTTGAGTCGTTTTAGTCCACCTTGCCTAATTTAGACACTGTTTTGTTATTAGAAGTTATCCTTAGAGTGGCCTGGCTAATATTGAAAATAACAGCTGACAACTCACGCGGCAGCTCTTTGGCTACCAACTTTTGTATGCTCTCAGAATCGATGTCCGATAGGAAATGCTTCGATGTTTTCATTGCACAGCATGACGCAGAAAATTGACAGCATTTCGCCGATATTCAGTATATATTTGTTTACGCCCACGAATTCTCGATGTGCTACGAGAAAATGCTGCCAAACAAGCTTACCACTGCATTTCATTGCATAAGAAGTCACAAAGTTAAGTAGAACTTTTAAAACATCATCATCTCCTTGTTACTCGGCAACAATGCGATTTCGCTTACGTGAATCTACCTGATTTTCATGGACGCGAAATCCTGGTTTCGTTTTCCAGAAAGGATTTGCCTGAAAGTTTTACTGTTTACATTAACGCTCCCGTATAACACAACGTTCAAAAATAAAGGGCTTCAAAATGTGACATTAAATAACATAGGAAATCACTTGGATATCAGGAAACATCTGTTTTGCCCGATTTTGAGCTGTTTTTCTTTAACAGAGCAGATTCGGAATGTATTCTTCGTTGAAAAAGGGTTTTCTGCGCCTCGAGTCAATTTAATAAACAAAAGCAACTATACCAAATTATTAGGCACTAACCATTCAAATGCATGTATATTTAGAAGCAGGTTAAATGTTTTGGGAACTAGGTGGCGTTTATGTCTATTTTCCAGGGTGTCTCCCCAGGCCGCCGTCAGACGTATGAGCGATCCTCAACAATCATCAAATCCATTAACTATGTGAAACAAATGATCTTAGGGTCAGCCGAATTCTGCACCAGTGTGCGTCTTTTGCGCCCCATCAAGTCGTTCGCAGAGAGCAAGTGACGAAGAAGGAAAGCGGGACTGGGATAGCCACTTCTTGCTTATTAGCCGTCGTCAGCCAGCCTCATCCAGCTCCAGTTTTGGGGACACCTGAGGTCCGAGCCCACACTTTGTTTATTAGTAAAACGTTCTAAGCATTGAGTCACGAGCTCGTTGTCCTGTCGGTTGCGGTCGAGATTATTAACTATGCTGGAAGTGTGTTCGTTTATCGGGTTACGGCATCCGCTCGTCCCGTTGTGTTGCAGGCTCGACAATCTCCTGTCCGTATTGCTTTGCAACTGCCTGCGATCCCCAAAGCACGACGGGGCGAGCAAGTCCTGTAAACCGATCGGTGGACGCACTTCCAACGCACATATGTAGATATATGGACCCCCATTGATGTGGCGGTTTGGTGTGTTGTGTGTGTAGGGGGGACCAGGTCGTGTGAGGCACGCGCAGACGGACATCAGTTCACTGACCAGCTCGGAGATTGGACTGGTGACTTGGAGAGGGAAGGAAAAGTAAGGTCGATCCAGCGCATGCCCTTCACTTTAGATGATCTGACGCGCTTTAACCTGTTATGGTGCACAAAAAGCCATGGATTGGAAAGCCGCCATCTGACGGGATAACTGTCCTTCCCTCAGCATGGAGACTCAGGCTGTAGTGGTTCCTTAATGTGACCTTGATGACTCCCACTCAGTAGGGACCTGAGCCGCCCTCTTTCTTGTGTGAAATCCTGGTCTTTTGTGCGCGGACCAGAGGGTGTGTTAGCACCCCTAGGCGCGGCTCACGTCATACCAGCCACTTGCGCCCGATCCCATCTCCGGTCTTTTTGACTCTGTCTTGACACTGGGTTCACGTGGGTGAGGGAGGTGTGAGTTTAGTAGGTTCGGCGCAAGTCTACTACCCCTATAAACTAATTCACGCGCAAGTCGCCGTTCCTGTGTCTCCCCTGCTGTGGGATGGGTACACGGTGGACATCGTCGGAATCGACGATGGGACTGTCGTATGCTTGAGATATCCTCTAAAAGGCTTTTAGGATAAATGCGGCCTCCTGTCTTTGAAGTGCTGTACTGTAACGTGAACAACTAACCTTTTTGTTTTAGTGGCACCTTGCTAACTCACCGAAAGTTCACTGATCATCTTTTTCGACACTGATCACGTTTTTTCCGTTTTAGAATGTCCATCATCTCATATGGACACCGTTTTGCTTTCCGACTGTGTTTACCCTTCCGCCAACGCCCTTGGGAAGCAAAGCGGCCTTCCGAGAATTATCCTAAACGGCGACATTCGAACAAAGGAATTCTATAGGTGGCATGCCAAAGTCAAATCGCTTTCCTCTGCTGGCCGCTGCATATATATTTTTCGGCACTACATTAAGGTAATTTTTGGTTATTCGTTAAACCACCCTTATCTTGCGTCTCCTTCGCATTTTGAACTGTCTGGATTATGTTCACACGAGTGGCACAGTTATTCTGGTTCTCTGTGCCACAAAAAGTCGGTTGGCGCCTGGCGTCTGGTAGCATACCATTGTCATCTGTGACCCAG
>CACRXP010001498.1:37756-54187 GCA_902702965.1 Spirometra erinaceieuropaei | reverse complement strand
GTTAATCACGGGCAGCCAACCCCGGCGGTCGGCAAGACTGTACCAGACGGAGTCAGTGGCCACGCGACGCACAATGAGACGGCGCCACAGCTGAAAACGAGCCACTGTCCAACGCCAGCCCTGGGAGACCAGCTCAGCGGATAGCAGAGATCTGGCATCAAGGTGGGAGAGGATGGTTTCTGCCAGATGGGATACTCCATGAGCTAAGGAGTGAAACAAAAGTCGACACATTAGCATTCCTATTGACATCGCACCAAAGGCTGGTGCGTGATGAGTCACCGGAGAAACAGTCTCCACCTGCCTGTAGTTTTAAATCATGTCACCGAGGCCACCATAACGTGGATGCCGTCAAAAAAACAGGTGACAACCGCCCATAACGTTAAATGGCAATAGCCCGCCATTGCACTTTCCAATTACGAATTGGCTTGAAGGGGCTTTGGCACATCAGTTGTAGGGACGAACGGAGAACCACTACTAGGAGCCCCGGCATCTGCCTATCTAGTTACATGCGAGCAATAAGTCACACTGGTGAAGTTGGTCGTCGTACACGGAACTGAACCGAAGAAGGGTGGATCATCGCAAAGCGTAGGTATCGCATGTTTCTTTCGCAACGGAACTCGGACAGTATACCGTATTGTTGAATTCGGTCATTGCAGACCACGTAAATACTAAGCATGGTCTGTTTCTCCACAACTCGGTCGTCGGTACCTACATAAAAAAATCAGAGTCCGATGCGCCGGTGAAAGTTAACACAGGACAAGAGGGTGTTTCCACAGCAAGGCCCAGAGAGCACGGCATTCACGTCTTGCCGCCGGGGAAGCCCCCAATGGAGGTTAACGCGCCTCTCCCGATACATCAGTTGATGCAATCCTAAGCTCTGGATTTCACTCCATTAGGGTGGAGAGTGTTTACTTGTACTTCATCACGTCTGGACTAGGCAGTCTCAGTGAAAATCAGATGTCCACATAAGTGCTCGGGTTACTTTTCCGGTAATCTCCTCTGGCGTGCTGTCTGTAGAAGCAAAACCACAAAGTAAGGGTAGCAAGAGGACCTGTCGTCAGGTCAGTGCCACCATCGAAATTCGCGCCCCGGCAGCACTGCTGCGCCTGGTCCACAGTTTTATATTCAGCCAAAGACTGTCGACAGGTTTGACCTGGATTGGCAGTGCAGAAATGAAGTTCCCCGTCTGTCGCGGAGGAACAGTCTGTTGTCCTCAAACAGGTGTTCGCGAGCAGCACGATTGCATATCTGACGCCTACATCCACATGGACGCATAAGCCTTCACCCTGATTCTCAATGTTCAGAACATGCTATACGTTAGTGGCAGCAAATATGAACAGCAATCAGCCGAGGTTCAAAAGTAGAGATGGGAAGCACGGGAAAGGCGGTAAACCTTAACTATAACGGAAACGGCAGAGAACTGGCTGGATGCATTTGATGGTAAATTCATCTTGAGGCTTTAGGAATGGCAAAGTGAGCGATTCTACACATTCATCGACCTCAACAGAGACCAAACTTTGTTGTGGTCTTGTTTAAGGCGCAACAAACGCCAGTAAAATTACATGTGGTTAAGACAGACGAAAATGCAGGTAGACGAAAACTCAAGTCTTGAATTTAGCTCACCTTGCAGGGCAATAATAAAGTCGCGCTGGAGGAGGGGCTCAAGGAGTTTGTTGATTTGGCTGTGCTGTGAATGCGACATGCGGGAGAGGAGGCAGCAGAGGAATTCGATCTGATCCTGGTCAGACCAACGTTCGAAGGTATCAATGCACAATTTCTGCTCGGCCGAAGTGCGGGAGTTGTAGGAACGGGGTCGTTTCTTCTTCTGTACGCTCACATCAATGCCCATATCGGCGATGGAACGCTTAATGTTGGAAATGGAAGTCCTATTGACCTACCGAAAAAGCAGTCAAATTCCGTTTAAGAGCTAGTGGTAATACTTAGTAAAATTAAGCAGGACGAATAAAAAGGACTACGCAGTCAAGCGCCCTCTGCCTGTAATATAATCGACGAATTCGACTGGAAAATAAAACAGTGCAGAGGATAAGCACATTGGTACAACAAAAAAATTAAACAATGAGTATCCGGAAACAACATGAAAAATTTTTTTACGATAACTGCTCCAAACCCACAAATTAACTTCTGATGGGATACGCATTGAGAAACTGAAATACACGCACATCGGAAATTGCATATGTGACGGTGGTGAACCGATTGATAAGCCGAATTCTCTGCGGTTGCGGGATGGGGGAAGGTAAAAAGAAAGCCGGGCTCCCAGCTAATATTCCCGCTGGAAGTACGGTGGGCTGGATGTTACGTGGTTACCCAGCTAAATCCGATAGACCTCGGGCAAAATATTGGCTTCAAGTGAGGGGCTGGACCCGAGAACTACACCAAGTTCACACGTCGGATTTCGATAAAATGAAAGTGTTCAACGATACTACTAGGTCCGCATAACTGGTAGACAGTTAATTTATAGCTACAGAGCGAAAGGATGTTAAACATAAACTTAGTAGACTGCACATATTTTAAAATTTGGAGGCAATACAGCAGCAATCAACGGCAATGGTCGTAGGAACTAGAATAGTACGGGTAGGAAACTGCTTAGTTGGGTCATGTGTACAGCAATAACTCCGACATAACATTGATTGCAGCCCACCTGGCTTAAGATGGTCTACGATGGCATTTCGGCTTGCAACGATAGGCTGTGTGAGCAACTGGATATCTGGGCAAACTTCCATGTGTTTTAGTTAGTCACAATCAGTACAGATTTCGCCAACTAGAGTCCACGGCACTAGCAAATACTACTACTACGGCTGAGCATCTGGAATGCCATTGCAAAACAAGGATGTCGGATAAGGCGTCCTCTCCAGGTTTGACTTAGCAACATCTAGCAGTCTTATTTCAAATTAGAGATATGCAAGTGGTGGCGATTAGGATAAAGGTTTACGAAGGTGATGTCGCGAAAGAGCAGTTCTTCGGGCTAATGATGGTTGACCGAGTCATTTGCGAGACGGCAAAAAATGCGCCTATAGGCGATAAAATTCCAGGTTACAGACATGCTCTGTCAGCCTCCAACGCGCGAGATTGACTCAAATTGCTCTATCAAATCTACAATCTTTAGGCAGGTTAGGAGAAAAAATAAACAATCAATTGTTCTACACTTCCATAACTACCAGGGGTGCTTGTCAAAATGGCAGTTTTTTGTTTTTTTTTGACTGACACAAAAGTGGAGTGGGATCTAAAAATATTGTGAAAACGGAATCCCCACCAGGTGGAAAAGTCATAAAATATGACCTTCCGAGCGGTGGTAATTTTCTGTGCTGATACAGAACAGCACAATTAACCTCCAACTGTGACCTTGTTTTACTACTTGATTACTTTGCAAGACTAGGCTGAGCGAAAATCAGGCCTGATAAGCAAACCATAACTTAATTAGCTACGCAGGAGTAAAAATTTCACCCTATATGACGTACAGAAATAGTCGAGATGACGTCCGTTTGAAGGTCGACGGTACGACCTAAGAGGCTCGTAATCAGTCTGCGCTATTTTGTCCATCAGGGGTGAGATGAGAAGTTAAAAACACACAAGCTGTCGTGCGCACAAATGGCACGACCATGCCAATGTTGCAGAAGTTCACTACCGTTCACCTTTATGATAGCTGTGCACGACCAACAACCCAGATTAATAGTTTGTGATCTGTTTTGGTCAGGTTATGACCCTACAAACCCGAGAACGCAAGGTGTAGTGATATTTACTTAAGACGAGCGGGGTGGAGGAGAAAAGTACACAGACGCTGCATTATACGTTAAACGTCCTGTCTTTTCAATTCCTAAGGCTTGGGTTTGTCAGCTTTCAGGATGGAAAGTTAAAACCTTCAAACAAAAAGCCAAATCGTGTATTTTTTTCTCGCCAACCACTTCCCTTAAGTTCGTAAATCATATATTCCGCGGTAGGTTGGACGACTGAAAGAGTGCTAACTTAACGTAACGTCCTGAGTATATTATTGTATGTCAATGAGTGAAAAAGGAGGCAAACCCTGAGTATTTGGCCTGGCAGGGAAGTAATCGGCTTTAGTTAAGCTGGGTGTGGCGCAAGCGCACGGCTCCAGTCTGTGCGAAGTCGAATTTAATTATCGCTACAAGTTTTGTGAAATACAAGCAAAGGCAGTAAAAATATTGTACGTCCGAAGCAGCCAATATTTTTACTCATGCGGACATGTCTACCTTAATGTTTTCTGAGTCAGGTAAATATGAGTGGACAGAATGGTGCTGTGTGGACCAACGAACTACGGGAAAACATATTCGTCATCTTCCAAGACGAGTAGACCCATAAAAAATCCCAGTGATTTATCGGCTACTTTAAATAGTTACAGGTTCTTAACAATACGTGTTATTTTGCGAAGGGCGTAATGAAGAGTAGACGATCGAATTTAATCTCATCAGTAATCTTTCAGGAGGAACAACATTTAGGCATGGTTAACGGACCCATTCACGATTCTCAATGAGCTCCAGCGGCACGAGTTGGCTGTAATATATTCTAGTTACGACGGCGTCCGCAATACGTGTTTTCTTTGAAAACAATGTGTAAGTAGATGAAAGAGCCTAGGGCAGCTCGCTAGCAGGGCCGGTGACAGCCACCTTAGTGCAAAGTCGGCGCCCGGTCTCCGAAAATATATTTACACCGCAGCGAATGATTGCCAATAAATAGTGACCATCTGCTTTGTTGCAACGCTCGATCCTGCACATCGAGAGTTCCTGATTAATTAAGCTAGACGGTGATGTGCCTACAACTACCACACCACTGATGCATAAGTCTTTCCCAACTTTTCGGTATTAGGCTTGGCGTTCGATGTATTTTCATTCTACCTCCCATCCTCTAACTGAATCACTGACTGGATGCTCGGAGGTGGGGCACGCGATCCTGACGGTGTCGAACTTGCCTCCGGAAGCCGGCTCCTAGCATCGACTACAGTGACATACCAGGCCCCTATTTTCAAGCTTATGAACTACAGGAATGGTTGTCTCGGATAAACGGGATCGCACGACCGGGTAGTTTATTCCCTCAGTGCTGTTTTTGAGTTGTATTTCTGGTCAGGTGATTGATGACTGTCAGCATGCGGTGAACAGTTTTAAATATCGTAGAATGTCGTTTAAAATAGACAAAAGACATCGTAGTCCGAATTGAAGCTGCTATGAAGCGTTATGATTCCGCCAAAATACCTCCGTCGTCACAAAGGCCCGTGTTTGCCAGACATCCGTCCGGCCAGGTCTCATACGGTTGCGAATGCTGGGCTGCGCGCATAAAAGACGAGCGAAAGTTGTGTTTGAACACCGTCTTCAAATAGCCATCCATGTAGTAAATTACGCCCACGTTTGTTGTAACATCGGCAGGATATGTCCGGTTACTTTAAAAAGACGACAAAAATGGTTTGCGTATGTTCACTGTCGATCACCGCAGAGTTCAGTGCTAATGTCTTTCATTCGATGCCGCAGCCGATCTGGAAACAGTGAAGATGTCCGCCAATAACTTGATTTGACGTACGCCTTGGGGACGTGGATGCAGTTCTTTGACCTTCTATATTTGGTCCTCCGCACTAAAGAAGAGGTTGAGTTGAGCTTTCCATATCCGCGGCCGCTGGTAGACAGCTGTGATGTACACTCCACGGTAGCATCGAGACCGACTAGATCTTGCCATATCACCGTCAAACCAAGTATAAGATTAATCATAGTGACTACCATAAAAACGTGTTTATTCAACTCCGGTGTCCATAGCGTCGCGAACCAGTAAGGTACGTGCGGTGAAATTGAGTCAGGCTTCTGGCGGCCATCGACTGCAGAAAATTGCAAAACGGCCAAGGAGGCGAGCTACTACTGTGTGATTTTGGGGATGGGATAAACTAGGGAGGTCTGTAAACACACCCTAATGAGAACTGACCTTGACCCGTGAGACGAGGGTTACGTCAGAGACCCGTCAATTCAATTCTAGTCTATTTCTGAGGCTGGAACACGATGTTTTGGAAAGATTTGGTCGAAAGGTCATTCGGAAGTCTATATAATGCGCTATTTTGAGGGTCAGGTTAGGTGTCGGGTCTGCAGATGGATGTAGAAGGCACTCAGGCGAAAGACAACGACCTACGAGTCGTTTGTGTGAACGGAATCACTTAAAATGAGCACCGGAACTTGCTCGGAAAGTAATATTGTCCTATGCTGTTCATGAGCGGCTTCAGTGAATTATTCTTGGAGCGATCAACACTTCGTCCTCTTAGTACCGAGTTAATCTTACGTCAGCGAAAAACTAGAGGTGTCTGATATACAACGATTATAATGAGGGTGCTATGGTTTGCTACGGTTGTTGATATTTCGAGTGGTTGTATAAATAGCTCATATGCAATAATCTCTAATTATTACTACGGCATCTAGGGGAATTTAAGAACGAAATATCGCACTTCATATACAACTTTAATTGCATATAACAGGGGCAACCAATTGTGTGCCAAAAAACTAGAGAGGAACAATAGGTAGCGAACTCAATATATGAAAACTCACGTTTTCTGATATGTCCTGACAGCACTCACAATCCAAACTTTTGCAAGCGCCGTTGTGATCTATCGGCATATCGCACATAACCGCCGAACGGAAAAAGTAACTCGTTTGACGAGCGTTAAAAAACACCAGCTTTAAAACAAAATCTGTTCACAATCGGTTCTAGGATACAAAGTTCAAAGTCATGACTTATTCCACTTAATAGTTATGGAAATCAACCAATTATCTTGATCATGCCAAAGACCGCTAAGAAGACCCATGTTTTCAATTATATTAATGCACCGCCGACAACTACGAACGATCGTGGAAATCGACGATTTCGGTAATTATAACGCGCATTATTCTTTCCATGTAGTAATTGGCCACATGAAAAAATTTAAACTTGTACTGATTCGGGAAAAAGACGCCTCAAACCCCTATTGACCACCTTTTGAAAGAAATGTTAGGAACAGGTTTGGGACAAATTATGTTGCGGAAGGTGGCCAAAAATAAAGAGAAACCTGTGGCGACAAGGCGGCCAGAGTAAGTGCTCTGAGCACTAAAAACACCAGTTCCATCCCCACGTTGAGAGGAAAAGACAGAAGACACCAGAATGAGAGGTTTATTGTGCATAGAAACCGGAGTTGTCCTCTCAGGCGACAGTGGCCACTGGCGAAGCCAGGACTGGTGTTAACTGCGTCCAGTCATGCATGAAATTCTTTGAGATAGTGGTGGCAGCCGCTTTTGTAGGCTCGTGGGCCAAGCTTAAGTGGTGTCCAGTCAGTGTGTGTTGCATTTGCCGAAGAGTGGTGTCCCAGCGGCTTAGGTTGCGTTTGCAGGTGGGAGGTGCGTTCAAGTGGCCTCATGAGCAGCTGCAGCTGTGCGGACGCAGCTATGCCCCAGCTGTTGGTCGTGTGTCTTCAGGTCAGCGCGTCTAGAACGGCTCACTGCAAAGTGCAAGTGACCTTGAGACTGCGAGGTCTTAAACAATGACTCCTGACCGGTTATGATGGCTGTTCGCTACAAGCCACACACACGCAGGCTGATTCTGAGGCAAAACTCCAAGACAGACAAATTATGGAAACCTTGTATCAGTTCTGTTTATCACATACCAGTAATACGAAGTTGATACCTTGAGAAATAACCACCGATTGCTTCTCATGTTCACTTTATAGCTAATGCACAAGTCCACATGTGTAGGTCCAATCATTTTTAAATTCTTAAGTGGGGTTTTTTTTACTTCTCGCCGTCATTTTTCCTAACGGACTACAAATTCAGAAACTATGAATGGCATTTTGTACAGATTCTGCTTACCTCGTCTAAAAATCATATGTAAATTTATTTTTACTTGCCTGGATGGGATCCCGAGGGGCCTTTATTATAAATCAATTATTTATTTGATATTCATTCATATGGTCTTCAGGTCTGACTGCATTCGATTCAGACAAGTCCTGAACAACCAGACAATGTTGGTGGTGACGTTTCTATATATTCTGTCTTTCCGGTGAATTCTCTGCATCTGAGCGAGGTCGATTTACGGCGTCCTCGTTTGGACGCAAACTTTCGCTGCTGCCCGACCGTCCCGAGCAAACATCAGGGTTGGCTGTAAATTCAGACCCCTCTTATGGCGTTTCCCTATCCCCCCCTACCAACGAGTTCCTGTCTTCGCATCCAAATGTGTGCTCTATAGAGTACTCGGTGTGGTTGAGAGAACAATAGGACAACGGTAGACTGGGTGACCTAGCTATATCGTCTGTTGGCTAAAAAGGAATCCCGTCACTTATAGCAAGAGAAGCGGGCAAGATGGTTCCCGCAACAGGTAATATTTTTGCAACACCGCTTAGGTCGTCTCCTTATCGGCGGCTTATTTATCGTTGTTATGCTGTTACCGGCACCAGCGTCTGTACTTACTGAGTTGCTACCCGTGTTTGGGGATGCTCCTGAGACAGTATTTTTCGCGCTTTTCTCGTTTTTCTCCTCGTGTTTTGGATTTTAACACTGGCGACCCTCTGGTTATCAGGTCTCTGCTGCGTAAGCCCCAATAAGTCTGCAAGCCCGTTTTCAAGCTGCCTTAGTTTGATTTGGATATAGGTGCACCCACCACAAGGCTTGTACTCGTAGCTCACAATTTTCGTGGTAATTACGTTTTGGGCATACTTTGCTGGTCGTCGGCTGGAAGCGCAGGTAGAGGGAGCACAGATTCTGCATGCAAAGGACATATCACCAGAATTATCTTCTAACGAGGTGCCGGCGCTGGCCGTTCTATTGCAGTTATATTACTGAGACTCCATAAACTTCAAAATGAGATAATATGTGTATTTTCGCTTTCCAGGTTATAACGAATAGTGTGGATTGTATATGACGAGTGAAAGTGAGTATTCAAAAGTATATGAGCAAAAAATTCTTAAAATCCGATAAATTGTATGGAGTTTGATCAGAAACGACTTAGCTGCTTGCAGATCTTGTAGGACTCGAGTAACTTAAAAACTTGAAGGATTTTGAAAGATTGCCTTTCAAGGCTGTGAATAACCGCGAGTTGGCCGTGTAGTCAGTTGAACCGTGCTGATAAACAAATTACACTTGTCTCAATTTCCTGGCGAATTTCGACGCGTGGAAAAATATTCCGAAAATTCACAAAGTAATTCTGTACTCACGGTTCTAGTATCAATGTCAGAGACGATAACTCTGAGGGGGTAACCAAGTTGCAATAATCCCTGTCGGAGCGCAAGATAATTCCGTTGTGCTTGATCTCGCTTATGATAATAATGCGCGTGATTTAAAAATTGCTTATTATTACAGCCTCGCAGATTGTAAGATCATTTGTGTACTTAAAAACTACCTCTCGGTCGTTGCCAAACGGTGCTATACAAGTTGCCTTTCCCTCTTAGCATAAATGCTCTGTTAAGGTAGTTGGCGGCAACCATCAGCCCAACTTTGCACTGACTGTCACGACATAACTATGTCAAGGGTTTTCAAGTGCGTGGGTATATCTAACTCCATGGGTTACAATCTCTCGGAGAACTGGAGTCTGATTGTCTTCAAAGCACGAAGAATAGCCGAGTTTATCCTCCGGCGTTAACTTTGCACTCGTCGCTGTGAAATGTACGTTTGACCTGAATTACAAAAATGTTCTTTTTATGTAATTCTCTGCACGTTACTGAGATAGAGAAAAATGTGTCTCGTTAGCATCCTTTCACCAAAAACTTTTTACTCACGGAAGATCGGAACCTAACTCCCAAAGAACACTGCACGATCAAATGTCTTTATGTTTAATGGCTTCTCCGACTTCGTAAGGGATCATTCTTACCGTTTAAGCAGCTAATTCTCTGACTAACTTGAAGCATCTTGTCCAATATGATCCAAAAGGTCGTTCCAGACTTTACCTTTTCCTCTAGCCGGTCCAGTCAGGTATGGTCACATACATTCTGTTAAAGAAATTATGCATGAAATACGTTACTCAGGAGTCCAAGCAATCTGCAAGTTATCCTTGTATAGAAGAATGCCCACCACATTCTTGCATTCAGGGTAATTCCCCAGCTTCTGAATGCCGATTCTCCATGATACATATTTCGTGGTGGCATAGATCATGGTCTCCATCCTCTCTCTCGCCGTTTTCATTTGCAGAACACTGCTGACTTTTCAGTTCGTCATTCGATCTGTGAATTCCGCAACCAGAATCGAAAAATTGTCAACCCCTGTAACCACCGTATGATTCAGATCTCTAATTCCATTAAAAGAAATAGAACACAAAAAGTCCCACTGCTGTCGTGTCCGAAGATTTTCGTTGTGCGCCAGGGCCACTGATCACTGCTGCATTGTTTTCCCCCTTCAATAATCCCAGTGAGAAATTACCTTGTTCCCCAAAAGTCTACAAAACTAACTGCGATATCCGACAACCTTTGTTTACTACATGTTTGATCCATGCCGTATGTCTATTCTGATAATATCCACAAAGCGGAATTTGTTCTTATTGTTATTATTATCGTTTCCATTAGGTTTTCGACCAATGGCGTGCAAGCGTGCCATCTTACCTTGGTCATAATAAGTACCACCACAAAAACTGCACTTACAAAAGACTATAGAATCCTGCTGAGAATTGGCCGAAATTTGCTCCTTCACTCTTAGTGAATGGTCAGTCCATCGATGGTCGTATTAACAACTGTCTTTAGTCCACGTATGGTGGAAATCTAAAAACTCTAAACAAATAAGCTATGCGACACGTTATAAATGTACCTACTCACAACTACCCGCATGTAAAACCTATTTACTAGCCCTCAAAGTAGGTCGGGTTCGAGAATTTGAATGCGGCTCGGTCGCAAAGCGAATTCGCGCTGTCTGGGAGTCTATCAATTATGTACGTTCGCAGAACATCACAAGTGGACCGAGAGTCTGCAGTTCTCAATAATAGTGATATTTCGTGTTAGATACCGAACATGACAGTGACTTTTTTCATCCAGAGTCAACGAGAACAGCTTCAAGAGCATTGCGTCTTCCTCCGACGTATACGTCTCTACGCGCAAGAACAAATGATACAGAGAAGCTAGTCAGGTTGAAGCGTCCAGCAGATACATTTTTCCCACATGTTTATCTGCTTTACGTAATATTGCACCCATGTTACGGGTGCATATCGGACTAAAAAATCAAAAACACGCTCAAAAACGTTGGAACGAGTAAAACTTTAAGAGTTATTCTTATATTACGGAAAGGGTTCATGGAGCCAGGCAGAAAACGCGTGCGTTCATGCCGCACTCGAGCAGGAAGTAGTGCCCGAAAATGTGCGCAAAAAACAGGCATCCCGTTTGGACGATTAGTAAGTCATCGCACAAATAATTCTAGTTGGGAATGTATGCCAAGGACTAAGTCCAAATGAAAAAATCGATTGCCGTATTCTTCACAAATTATTCCGTATTATCTCTTGCCAGCCGTTGAAATCAAACACTAGAAACTGCGAAAAGATGCCCATCAATAGGATTCGGGTGCGGAACTCGATCGCGTTAGCATTTGGATGAACCACCAAACTACAATGCCATAACGGTGAGGTCAGACAACAAGTGTGTTATACCTAACAAGCCGATCAAAAAGATTGCAACGATAGACCCTCGATCATCGGATCGGCTATAACTAAGCCAGCAAAAGATTCAACGATCTCAAAAGACGTACCTAACGACAAAACTAGTGCCGTCTGCTTAAAATCCCCTCAGGAATTCGAAAAATGGAAAGACATATGGAGAACTTAAAGTCATTAACCTGCCACGGATCCTCTTTTCCAGACGAAAGAGGCATATCAGTAGACCAGAAAAAGGAAGAAGAAGCAGCAGAAAAAATTTCTTTTGCAACCATTTAGAGGCCTTACGACGGAATGCTAGACACAAGGACAAGGCCAAGTAGTCGGGCGCGCAAGCCAATTTAATGTCATGTCATCTCGGATGGCACTTCAGTCATGTCCAGTAACTGAAAGCTTTATTAACTGAATGATTCCAATCTCAGGTAGGGTCCTGAAAAAAATCGAATGCAGCTCTCCGGTGTAAAGTCTGTGTGAAGGCGCAGTCGGGAATAGCAGCCATAGGATCAGGCGATGTTAACGGGCTATCGCAGATGATTCCAAGTCCAGGGCGAGAATATGAGCTTCGGTTAGTTTCAACAAAAAAAAACAAACCCCAAAGTTCGAAAGATAGACGGAAAACGGACCAAACTTAACAGATT
The DNA here is from genome assembly GCA_902702965.1 of Spirometra erinaceieuropaei. Lineage (NCBI taxonomy): Eukaryota > Metazoa > Platyhelminthes > Cestoda > Diphyllobothriidea > Diphyllobothriidae > Spirometra > Spirometra erinaceieuropaei. The sequence goes on along the minus strand of CACRXP010001498.1, from coordinate 41,960 downwards.
GTTCCACGTTCGCAGAAAGAGGAGGAACAGGCAAACAGTTGCTCCCAGTCGGATTTCCGTACGCACAGACAAGCAGTAAAAGGAGGAAATTATGCCAAAGTGGTCTTAATCTATGATCACAATGGACACGTAAGTATAGAGGGCTGGCCTGTGTTCACTGCAGCACACCTGATAGGAAGACTGAAGAACGACATAACCATGTATCAGGTCCATATTAGCACTATGCTCTTCGGGATTTAATGTAAATCTTTCGGAATGGTGAAAGCTTCTCCCACTGAACGAATGGGGTTATCGGATGAGAATGTTCTAATAGTGAGGCTATTGAAGTCCATGCTAGAGAACAAAGCATGTGGAAGTCTGATTCTGAGCAGAAAATCAATATTGTAGGGGGGACATCCGGAAGCCTCTAACGTGGCTACTTTTGCGGGAGAAAAACTGACAGAATTAGAGACAGAACTCAGTAGGGGGACAAACCTGGGAGGAAGTGCATCTAAGAGTCAGTAATAAACAATATGGCCGACTGATAAGATAGAACGATCTATTTGCTCTCGATCCTCTTGATAGTCCTTTTAAGATAATTTCATGAAAATAAGTATTAGGCGTAGAGTCTTATTATGCCGAATTTAGGTGTTATCGTGGGGACTAGAAACAAAGACCATTCAAGCCAAAAGCAGCACCAAAGCTCATTGAAGCTAGTCTGTGGCCGAGTTTTGCAAGCAAATCCAACAAGGGAACAACCAATTTGCAAGAAAGGATGGCGACAGTTGGTGGATTTTATCCCCTCCAGCATTGCTTATGCCAAACTAAGAGTTCCTCTCCAATAAGGATTTTTTGAATATGAGCGCATTGAGGGCAGGAGATTTCCAAAATGGGGACTAGTAATGTCATCGAAGTCTTTCGATCGCAGCTATAAACTAAAATGAACTAATATTTATAAGGTGGGATCTCCCAAATGTGCTTGATCGTGTGGCGGCAGCCTAAATGGGGATAAAGAACGAATTACACAAATCACAGTTTTCTGTTGATGGAGGAAGAAAAGGACAGCCCAGTGGCCATCTTTGCTGCTCTGGAATTTCGCGAAGAGGGCGTACCTTTAAAAAAATAGAGAATGCAGGAGGGTAAGAGACTCCACAAAGGTATGGCGCTAGGACGCTCTATCGACGTACTTCGATTAATGGGAAGACAAGATTGATAAATACGATATCCTCGAAGGGCTGTCGAAACAAATGCCTGTCCGCTCAGCCTCACCAAACAGTTGACGCAAACACCAGACCGTAAAACATGAGCTTCATTAGCGTGAACTTTCTTGCGTCAAGAACGTATTAGGAACTCCTTGCCACCTTCTGACACTGCTCAGATCTCGGAAATACACACAAGGCAACTAGCAGATTTTAAGTAAGGAAGACGAAAGAGATGCAGTGTTTCACAAAGAACACTCCAGATCCGAACCTTCCAGGTAGACGAGGCTACAACTCCCGAGCAGGTACAGACCTAGCACTATGGAAAGAGCCGTTAGTCGCCATTTACCGCATTCGTTTCAGTTGCGAGTAAAGTGACAGGGACGGAGCCATTGGAAAATTACACCGAGTGCCGATGTTTGAGTATGGATAGGCAGTAGGCAGGACTAATGCAGACCTTTTGGTTCAACTTGGCTGAAGTCTTCGGTAGTGGTGACAACCGCATTAAACAAGATACGCTTACGTCATGGTCCTCTGGTCCGGAATTAATCCGTAAACTTGTCGACCTCTGCCTAGTTGGTGCAGCTGTAAGACAATTTAATTACGCATGGGGGAGAGGACCGCTGAAAAGTATGGGGAGGGATAGCAATGAAACAAACAACTTATGAAGGCTCCTCACGAGCATAGGCAACACTGGGTGATAAAAGCTCGGTGAACAAGTCCTCGGACGTGGCCGGCAGGGAATTGATTGAAACAACTACTAGCATTCACCGTGGGGGCTCGGCGATCTTTGTATCCAGAGCAGCCAACCGAGCACAAAGCATGCAGCTGCCGGGAATTCTCATACTCCCGACGTTATAACCACGGCAAGCTTCTATCTTCCTGCGTTGTCATCTTTAAGGGTGGATTTTCTTGTAAATTCGAAAGTTTGAACAAATAAAGATCTTGGCGGACCAATCGACTTTGCCTAACTCCTGATAACAGGAAGGGCAGGGTTGGGCATCGTTGCATCCTGTTCTTTCAAGCCCTTTATTCGCATCTCATTATGCCACTCCTTTTGGCTGAAAACCCGACGTGTTGCGCGGCGCCGGTTGTGTGTGGCACGCGTAGACGGAGGCTTAACCCAGTTAACCATTTGCGCCCAAGCCCAGCAGCGGATGGCTGATGGGTACTGACAGTGGGCGGAGTGAGGCCGACTCTTTGGACCCCGTCCCTACGGCATTCACTGCAAGTAGTCTGGCGCGCTCCTAAATGCTGGGGGTGCGCCAAAAGTCTTGGCCCCGATGGCTGCCAACCAGCGGGATAACTCTGTCCTCCTCTTAGAACGCAGAGCCAGGCTGCAGTGGTTCCTCCTAAATGTGGCCTCTATGGCACTTCCACTAATTTGGGATCCGAGCCGCCGTGCGCGCACTAGGCGCGTGCGGGGCGGGTAGGCAAGCCGTTTAGCCTTGCCACCCACTGCACCCACTCCGACTCCGTCTCTACACGGACTTCTGATAGGTGATGGATGAGGGAGTGTGATGGATGCTGTGCAAGTCGACTATTTTTATAAATCAGTTCCTGCCACGTCACCGTCTCCGAGTCCACAATGCTGTGAAGCACGCTGTGGACATCATCGTTTGCAATGGTTGAAGTGTGATGAATGTTGCCGCTTATCAAACTACCGTTTCCCTCTTCGCGTGACCTTCAGTCGAATGCCAGAAGTAGAAGCACTGGCGGGGTTTTAGACAATTAGTACAAGTTAGAGCTTACACATTTTTCAAAGATTAGGACAGCTGGGTGGTCTCTCTTTCTACACAGTTGGAATCTGGAGATCAGTGCATCCAATAAAAGAATTAATGACAGACAAATCACGGGTCGAAACAAAGGCTGTTTTTCAAATAAAATTACAAAAGTTTTGGCGTCGAATTAGTTTGGTCATTAAGAAGGCATCACCACTGTCTTCGGGAAGAGCATCCAGCGGCCGTCTTTTGAAAAATATTCTCACGAATGTCGAGAACAGTCTCCTCAGGCTTGACTTAAGCTCGACCGCTCCGGTTCTCTGATAGGATGTGAATATTCCTGGGAGAATGGAATTTTCTGGCTTCCGTAAACTTAGCAACGGCGGCCTACACGCGGAAAATAAACTACTTTTTGTGCAAGTAGAAACCTTTTGCTATGGATGCGCCACAGCCATGACGCTCTCACCCCTCAGTCAGTGTAATTTTTCGAAATCCTCAAGTCCCACTGATTAAACTAACGCTCTTTCACATCCTTGCTACTGGTCGGCTTATTTACCCAAGCGCCTAAGTGCGCTTCTGGACCCTGGCACTTCCCCTCGACAGTTGCTTACCTTACACGGCAACAAACGACGGACGAGGAGTCGTTATGAAATTTATGTCCGTAAATCCTATCATCCTAGAAATATTCTGCCCAAGTGCCAATTTTTGCCGATTTATGTGTGCGACAGTTGCTTTACGCTAAGGTAAAGGATAGAGAGGTTGCACTGGTATGGCGGACCAGCGACTGTGCCGCCGGCAATATCTGCGATCGCCGACTCTATGAGAGTCAGTGGGAATTTGCACAGAAATCATGCTGGTGTGCTTGGCGAAAGGTCGCACAAGGACTTGTCCCGGTCAGAAATGCGATGGGGTAGGGAGGGGGGACTGAGACTTCAGTCAATTTAGGCTTACTCAGGTCAGCCTAAACACCTAACACACATGACCGGAGAGTGAGGTCAAATCGGTGGGTCGGGCGCCACAGAATCCGCATTCAGGAGCCATTGTGGTCTGACCCTCTATCCTGAGTTAGACTGTCATTTGGCAACTTTTCAATCCAAAACTCACAGCGTGTCTAATCTATTACGGTGGAGACTGCGCTGATTTGCTATGAGGATGGGTTCCTCCCCATTGCTGGCTTCGCTTTCCCCTTCCCAATACACCGGCTGGATGCTCAAGTCTGCCGAGCAATTGGCGATGAGTTTGGGCGCATCCCGACGGAGGAGTGACATTCACCTGAGTAATCCTCCGACTTTGTCCCGGCGCATC
>CACRXP010001498.1:10049-27633 GCA_902702965.1 Spirometra erinaceieuropaei | reverse complement strand
TTTGTTACGCGCATGATAGCGACACTGCCGTCAAAACTTGCGGTAGCTAGGTACCTGTCGCAGGGAGACCATGCAAGTGTCCGAATAGTCTTCGTGTGATTGTCACTTGAGGAGGCGGAGAGTTTCCATGATGTACCTAATATAGCTGCTTTAAAGTGAACAAGACGCTAACCCTCCAAGACCCAAAGGCAAAGTGACTTATCCTCGCCACAAGATGCCAAGATGGAACCCGTATGGTTCCATTGCACACACCAGACGCGTTCCTCATGGTGTGCTAAAGACTGGAGCTTTCGCGCGCTCTGCATACAGTCACCATCGGAATCTGGAAATGAGATCTAAATGACACCGTCTTTTAAACCACTAACCGGCAAAGTAATGTAAACATCGTTTTACATATGGAACCAAAAAGAGAACGTCGGGCAGATTAATTAGACTTGCTTACTTTAAAGATATGTTTGTGGATTTGCGAAATTCGTCTGGAACCCTTTGTAATAATATGAGTGGAATTCGTCGGTCTATCCCGAGTGCAGGACGAAAACCAGGATGGATAAGTGAACGTCACCCTTCGACATGTAGCTTTGTTTTTTGGCAATCACGGCAGACAAAGCGGAGGCCGTTCGATGACTAAGGACCCTTGGTTTAAACTACGGGTCTTCCCATCCTACGATTGAGGGAGGTTTGGCTAGCTGACGTCGAATATATATCGAAAATTTTATTGCAGTCTGCTTACAGTTTGGCAGTATACCTCCCGAAGGGGAAAACGGTAGAAACAATTAACTGCATTAATTATATTACGCGGCTGAAGAATGGAAAAGTTAACATACGTTATAGCAATACATACTACGAAAAGCCTACATCGAGGATAAATTGCCAAAATTAGTCGAGCCAGCTCAAGGTAGTCAGGAAAAAATGAGGGATGGTAAACATGCCGGTTCTGAATTACATACGCCACGAGGCTACGCCTAACTGCATCTGGACAACTATATTTCGGATCCCAGTCTTCCGAAACAGCAAACGAATGGCTCAGACATAAGGAATCAGAAAGTTTAATAATTAGATTCGATGACCGTACAGAACTGCCTATGGTGTACACAGAAACTAATCCAACTTCAGCGAATATTCTCATGTTACAATTGAAAAGTCAATTTGGCAAACACGTGTCTTCGGTAACTCTTCATCAGGCCAAAACAGTTACATAGAAGTTTAAGTTGTGCGAAGTTACAGGGCTTATAAGTGATTCGGGGACTATTAACATCCATCGTTCCCACGCCAGTCGCATGACGAGGCGTGCTATGGCGTGGTCATTGGGTCAAGGGGGCGAGGGAGAGTGGGGACATAGGATGTGAGTAATGTTTGTACGTCGGGTACGTTGTGCACACACCACTGCCACCAGGAGGTTGGGGCGATGTTGGCCACGGAAGACAGAGAGCCTGAAAGCATAGCACTGGATTGGTTAGCCGTATAGCCACTGCCTCGGCTGTAGCTATCACCCGCTGGCGTAGGCCTCTGAAGAAGCTTGCTGGCGTCCGATAGACAACTTGGAAGGCTTCTTTGGCATCGACTCGGTGATTCGTATCGACAAGATGTGCGAGAATTGAACTCGAGATCGATTTTTTTTCACCTCTGCCTAGCCAGGCCGGTATGTGTTCACGTACTCTCTTTTCCAGGCGCCTCGTTGTATGGCCAATGTATCCCGCTCCACAGGAGCAAGTAAATGAGTAAATACACATTGATGTGGCCTGCAACGGGAGTCAGTCTTTACCTCCCAAGCGTAGGAGGGGAGAGTTCGCGAAACATACACGTAAGTTCGCTGCGGGGAAAGCGCCAGTGATCGCTGTCTTCAGACGTCTTCTTACTAGGTCACTTGCTGCGTCGCCTTAAAAAGGCAGTCTTGTAAATAAGTCCTTTTCTGCAGTTGCAATGGTGGGCTTTGCAGCGCGCTCCCCTATATTTCGGAGGATAAATATTTCTGGGTATCCTTTTTCGTAGAGTATATCCCGCAGCTGCTGGAGTTCTGCCTCAACAGTCTCAGGAGAGCAGATACGTTGCACTCTAGAAGCCAATCCCTGGACCAAATTGCGTTTAATATTTAGGGGAACAAAACCGTGGAAATTAATGTATTGTCCCGCCCAAGTTTTCTTGCGGAATACCCTACGTAGGATAGACCCATCCTCTTGTCTGTACAAGGGAACATCGATGAACGCGATTTCATTGCCTCTAACTCTGCAGAGAACGTTAGCGAGGGGTGCGCCTTGTTGAATTTTTGAACCAGGGCGTCCGTGTCGGTGGAAACATCCGTCAGGCAGAAAATATCATCAACGTACCGACCGTGGAAGATGAAGTCATTAATGATGTCTTGTAAGCTTGTCATCTCGACTTTGCCCATGAAGACATTTGCGAGGAACGAGCCCAGCACTAAGCCCATCGTTAAGCCGTCTATTTGCCTGTACAGTTGACCACTGCAGAGAAACTGGACGTTTTGCGTGCACCGTGACTGTAGTTCTTTTAGCGTCTCCAACGGCATGACTAACGGGTAGCTCGTGTCGCTGATAACGCCACAAAGGTAGCTTATTAATTCGGCCACCGTTTTGGCCTGATGAAGAGTTACCGAAAACACGTGTTTTTTTATTTTCTGTAACTAAAAAAGAGCAGTGGTCATAGATAATGCGCTTTTGTGTAGTCGAGGGACGGAAGGGTTAATTAATTAGTCTCAAATCGCAGTGAGTAAGTCGGCTCAGGGTGAGTTGAAGCTAATTAGTTTAGAAAACCGGATATAAAAATAGTGTGTACACTGATTAGTGCGTTATAGTTAAAATACTTTCGGGACACATGCAGGCCGACTGTGAGCCCACGGGCCAATTCTCATTCCGAGTCTTACAAGGTCTCGTGCCGATAGGATAGAAATAGAGAAAAAAGTCGAGGTAAGATAGTAAGACCTGATTAATATTCCTACAGGCTTCAGAGTAGTGTCCTGATTTTACAGTATTAAAAGGCCCCAAATGGGGACTGGGCCATTCTGCGAAAGTTTTACATGCGAGGAGTAGTGAGAGACTGCGCAGGGAACAGAGCTAATAGGGATATCATATATCTGAGAGATGAAGAAGAGGGAACAGGTACAGAAGAAACAGCCTTAAAAGAAACGCTTGAAAAAACCAACAACATTCAGTCGGACGTCGTAAAGAAATAGGATAATGCAGACTAAATTAAAGAACATAAACGTATTAGTACAGACTAGCCGAAATAAGCACTAAGCTACCCTAGGCTCAGAGACACAAAAGAAATAAAAAGGTATAATGAGTAAGTCAGTTCTATTATATCAAACGCTGCTGCCTCAATGTGCCCGAGTTGTCAAATTAATTCTTCCTGATCTCGGGTTCGTCCTTTCTTTCACCGTCCTGTCTTTCATGTCGGGATGAAGCTTTAATCTGTATCAGTTGACACTGTGGCCGTCCGTGATCTAACTACTTTCGTTAACTACGATACGATGTGTAAAGTTATTCGGTTAGCTCACGAGTGTGCACGATATATAAAAAGCATCTTGTGTACACTAGAATAATGAGGAGTATGGTTTTTTTCTCTAGGATACATCAACGATCGTTCTGCTTATCTGAAGTCATTTATTGTACATTTCTAATCATTTTTTAGAACCCCATATCGCGATTGAAGAATTTTGTTGGTTTAGGAACTAGGGCCGCAGCATATATGGGGAACATGAGGTTGACGCCTGATGGAGAATCTGTGTTGGAGGCAAATGGCAGATGAGTAGAACTCTGGGGTGGCTGTGCGTTTGTCAATGAGGGGGAACTCCGCGTTGCAGTGGAGTTTTGTCCAGACTAATAAGAAACTTATTTCCTCTAAGATATTGAACTGAGCGCATATCTAATATATCTTCAGGAGAGTTGTTATGGTTAAAGTCATTAGGAAAAATTGAAGTAGATAAGTAAGCTTTGAACTTGTATTATTTGGGGAATAAGTAAAAACGGTTTCAAAAGGGCTGGCATACAGATAGTCAGCGGTGAGCGGTTGGGTGGAATTTGGAAGATTTTAGGATACGGTTTTTTACAATCTGAATATTGCACGCAGACCACTCACACATGTATGTCAATAAAACATACCTTTATTTTTTTACGAGACAGTTCTCTGCACATTACCAAATAAACTATCATTTGTGAGTTTTTTTCATGAACTGAACATGTTATAGCGTTTACATCGGTAAAATCTCAAAATTTCGAAAATGAGCATACGACAGTGTGCCTCTTTTACTGGCACATTTGCTGGCTCAGAATTCATGTGGATTCACTGAACCAGAAGTGCGTTCACTCTCATACTAACCTGCACGTTTGCCCGCACACCTTCCTGCTGATGCCCAAGGTACATGTCTGCACAACTCACAGAATCAGCCTGGCCTCCGGTCCGAGCACTTCTTGTATAAATCGACAAACTCTCTCTAACGTGTATGTGCACTAGACCAGACATAAATTTCATCTGTTGACTCACGATCAACACCTTAAGTCTCTTTTATATCTGGCAGGTAACCGTAGTCGATGATGACAATAACGATGTCCGTAGCCTTTGTTCAGTGCACCACCGCGTCAAAGCCATTTACCTTCGCAGCGAACAGTCTCGGATGCACTCATAAGCCTACACAAGCAGCTGACAATATCTCAGTGTTCCAAATCCTTTTCGGTGTCTTTGCTCTCCGTGGCGTTTGGAGGCGGTTGAAGTGAAAACTGATGCCTTCTTCCATGGCTTTAAGACACCGTCTTTAGTCCCGCGTAAGAGTCGTCAGGACAACAGTCCTGTGCATCCGCAGTTTGACGTGCATCAGAATGTTGCGACCGTTCCAGGTGGAGGGTTGCAGTCGGCATGCTGGACTTTCGAGACCCGACTAGCGATTTTATTGAAGACCTTGAGGATTTTTGAAATAGTGTTCCTACGGTATGCAAATTCCTCTACTGCTGAGAGGTGAGTTCCACGAACAATTATTCGGGGCTCGGTGTAGTTAGCATTTGGTGACTTAAGGTGCATGACCCTTGTATATTCCATGCTAACGACCAGTCCGAAGTTGGCTCACCCAGTGATAAAAAAGGCCCACAAGCCGCCGGTTGTGGTGTTTAACTCGCATTCACCCGCGGACATTAGGTCACTGACCCTGGTCTTCCGTACACCCTTAGGCGCTTTCAGGCTACAGAAGTTGATTCGGTGGTGGATGTCAAACCCGGGCCGCTCATCATTGTATGCGTCCATCGGCATAACAGGAAACATATGACTGAATGACGTGGGAGCATGCACGCAGGCATACTTCATCTCATTTGTCAATTCAAACCCTTTGGGCATGACTGCATTGTCTGCGACGCGTGCCACCATCTCATAGAGCAGGTGTCACAATATCCCTGTGAATCGTTCCGGACATTCTTGTTCCAACACGATTCTCCTGAATCCATCTCACTTAGCAGCGTCGAAGGCATATTTCCGATCGAGTAGCGTAATGTAGATGACCCACCGAATCTTCTGGCCCTTCCTTTGCTGTTAGAGAGTCATGGTCAGCATATCCCTCGATCTCCTCAGTTTTTCAAATAAGCCAGTTGTTTTGCCTTAACCTTACCCTCCGTTGTAGTGGGCATCGGCACAGGAAGTTTGTGACTTTATTGGCGTTTTTAATGCTGATAGTACAGGAAACGCTTAGTCCATGTTCATATTAGAGAACAGCATGGATTTTTTATAGTTGCCATCAAGACCAAACCTGGTGTTGACAGCGTGCGCGGCCGAGGATTCTCATCCCAACGACCTGCGTGGTATTCCACAAATCCCTCCGCTAGATTTGAGACATTAACGTACGCCTTCGGGATCTGCATGTGTCCCAGGTCGGAGGTTATGCAATTGCTAAAATCCAACCGAATTTTAGCCGATCGAAGTTATTTAATATTTAGATTACATGCTGCTGACTTACCGTGCGACGGGTAAAGTTGGAGTTTCGTTTAGAATATGATAAGGCGGTGATCCTTTCACCTGGCGGCACAACACATAACCCTAGTCAAGAGCACGTCAAACGGTTCATTCCCCCGAACAAGGGTGTAGTCCAGCGGCTGCCAGTGACGCAGATGGGGGTGCGATCATGCCACCTTGTCTCGCATCTGGAGGTTGAAGAAAATTTTTGTCGGGAAAAAACTGTGTTCCATGCAGGCCTGCAGGAGGATAAGGTCATTGCCATTGCAACTTCCGATTTCATTTCAACCGAGCTCTCCCCTCCCGGGTAGCATGATCTGTGTCTACGCGGAAATTGAAGTCATTGGTGACAATCAATTTTTCTGCCTTCGACATAGTCGACAAAAGGGTGTAGGGTTTTCGTAGAAGCCGTTCTCTACGTTATTGCAGTTGATCACCGAGTGTCGGACGACGTTAACAATAACGACGGTGATGAATAAATTTATGTGGGGTGGCAGCCTCATGGGCATGAGACGTTTATCGATTCCCAGTGGCAGGCAGGGCAGATGGCTCACAAGGTCGCTCCGGATGGCAAAGGCTATTTCGGATTCTCGTCGCCCTGCCATGGGACGTCCGCACTCTAAGATGATGATTCCGTCACCCACTTATTCCAGCTGTTCCATTCGAAGAAGCAGATTTCGTAGAGAGCCTAAATGTCCACTTATTAGAGGGCCAGTTGGCGGGTAACTAAAATCGTCCTCCCCTCCGGGTGGTTTCCCATAGAATTGTCGGAAAGTGGATAAACACTCCAGGTTGCATAGTGATTACTGTTACAGGACAAACCAGAGTTGTGGTCTTTAATTGACTGTCGATGCTGGAAATACGTATAATGTCGTCAGCTCCCCTTTTTAGGGAAGGGATTCTGTCTTCATATCCTATGGGACATTATCGGAATGCATTAAGCCTAGGATTCAGTATTGAAATATAAGCATACTTTGGTGTAATTGGGATCTAAAAACGAATTTTCCACTAGGTTTCTGTCTTGGACTCCCTTACAATAAAGTCACACTACGATATGCACTGAAGCAAAAACTTCATCCTGCTTTTAAACGCTGACAATCCGACTCAAGCATCACACCTTGAAAATAGTAGATAAATATAAGACGTCTATTGCTAAGAGGAGGCTCATATTAAATGCCCCAGGTTTTTGCCTATAATCAGAAGGGGACAGTTTAAATAAAACGCGCGTTTATCCAATTTCCAGTGTCTCTTGATTTCTGATGGCTTACCCATACTGTTAGGTCTTACGGTTTAAGCCTCCTTCGCATTTTTTCGGCAGTCGGATTTGGACCTGTCTCGACCAGTTTGTTTTAGTGGTCACAAAGCCAGATACACTCGCATCCCTCACAGAAGGGAATGAGGCACCAGCACAAGAAGTTTTATCTCTACATAAAAGGCAACAAGCTTTGCTAAGCAGCAGCGAATCTGTTGGACTCATGCGCGTATATTCGCTCGCATTCTGCCCTTGAGATTTTTAGTCAAGTAAGAGTCTGTGTCAGGTTCGGTCGGTTGATCACGCGTAGACTCCTTCGGTGGATGGTCAAGACCGGTGAGGGAGTCTAATATATGGGTGTTTTCGCCGAACGGCCGTGGAATATGACAAAGATAATTCGCTTGGTGGTAGGAATTTAAAAGGAGTATACCAGCAGCAGCGAAGGCGGTAATTTAATGCCTGTCTCCACTCACTCAAAACTCATCGACATTCAATACCACTTATAATGCCTTCCCATGTTGTCTTCGGGAGTTTCCATTTGCGTAAGAGAATTTCCAGAATTAAAACTGCGTCTTTCTATAGCTGACGGTATCTTCGTCCCAATGCCGTCGATGCGTGACTCAGTTCTCAATAGCTGAGAAAAGCAGAGGGTTTTTGCTTCCTCGTAAGGAAGTCTAAATCGTCATTTACTGTGTCAGTCACCGGACTCGACTTAATGCCCTTTATTATTGCAGGCATAAGCTCCATGAGAAAACATAACTCAAGGGATTAACCATACAAAATCGTCGCGTGAGCTAGCGGAACTTCGAGACGAGGGGTCCGCAAAGGAAGCTGTGGAACTCTCCAAGATGCATACGAAAAATCAGCATAAAGTCGTGAACAGGACGCTGCTCCAGGAATGAACCATGTCGCGCCACAGTTAGCGCTACACAGGAGACAGTTTGAAACAAAACTCCAAAATGAGGAGGGATCGAGCGTAAGCCGCTAAGTTTTAAAGGAAGTATGTTTGCCAGGAAGGACACGCATCATTTCGAATGTAGTGGTCAACGTAGCTGCATGAAGATAGTGGAAACAAAAATAATGTTGAATAAATGTTTTTATAGGTATTCTGAAATTGCAAACTTAGTTTACGATCGGCCAAACAGTTTTCGCTGGGGTAAAGAACCAGTCCTTTTACTGGTCAGCGAAAAGCAGAGACATTTAGGAGCAAGATTTACAGTAAAGAGTTTAGACCGGTTTTCTTTGTTTGCTTTCATTAATCGCCTTAACTTTTTTTGGAACCCGCTTTCATTCCTAATCATCATGAGCTTTTATGTGGAATATTCAGTCTGAGCCATTTACACGTATCCACTTGAATTTAACAGTCGCTCAGTATATTTAGTAAAGATGGAAGTCAAGGCCTTTCATAACCCTATTGATTACACGCCTATCCACTAGATGCAACTGTGCACAGGCAGTGAAAAGAGTCACTATTAAAATAGTACTTGCATGATTTAAGTGACATTCTTTTAAAAGACAAACTTTATAGGGTTCCTCCTGGACATTTTTGTGCATAACTTCATCGAGTTGCCAAAAAGGTTGGGCGAGACGTACCATTGAAACATGCCCTTGAAGCTCAGTCCATGATCAGGACCATGTATTATTGTTGGGATTGCCTACACTCCCAAGAAAAAGAGCAAACCAATCACTGGTGTCCACGTGCGTTTGCTCACTCTAGAGCGCTGTCATCTTAATCGGGCAGCTCTACATTGGCTACCCCTCTCTTCCCGAGGGTCATTGGACCGAATGCCGGCGAGTCACAGTAGGATGTTCTAAATATGCGTCACCCTTCAGCTAGTCGGACTTGCAGTGTTTTTCTAACACACTTTTTCCGTGGCCGGTCGTGTTTCCTTTGTCTGCCGCCGTGGTATTATGGACAAGGGTCGGGTGCCCATACGCTCCACAGGAGTTCAAGTACCAGGCGGGTCATTACAGTTATCTTATAAATAAGCTGAATAAACTGACTCCTTTACTATATTTCTACTAGCTGCACCCGGCCACGAGTTGCTGTGGCTCAGTCTTATGAAACGGAAAACAAAGAAAGGAGGAAGGGGCACGCTGCTAACACGTTTAATTTCATAATGCTTGGGGGGTATACAACATTTGTCGTTGAATTGTCTGTGCAGATATAGAGATTATCTGGTTTGCCGGCTCTGGAGCACGCACCATATAATTGGCCATGTGAGGAACAATCCGTTTGCAGATCAAAACCGCACAATTCTAAAGATTGGCTCTGAGCGTTGATAATGACGACTACAAACGCCAATGAAATCGGGAATAGCAGTCGCCTAAATCCAAATGGCATATCGGTCGGAATCAGTGGAAATCGAGAAATAAGGACATGTTCACCTTTGAAAGGTCCTGTTAATATGGTTGCTTCGAGGACGTTGCTCTTTAAGTTTTTTACTGCAAGACGCGTGCCGTTTAAGAGCTTCGACTGATTGATATTTCGCAGCATGATAATCAGCACACCGATTTTCAATTGCTATACGTGCGGCGGCATCTTTGGCAGATCAAATGGATTCAAAAATTCCGTTAAATAATTAACTGCCTCGTCTGCTTTCACACCAGTGTCAACGGACGTGTGTGTGTGTGGTTGCCTCGCTTTGAATCTTAGACTGAATAATATGGTTAAGTTGGCAGACCTCTTTGTATTTCGCAGCAAGAATAACTCGTTCACTCAGCCAATCGGAATTCGTAGAATGGGTTTTAATATTGGAAAATGCCCTTTCAACCAATTACTCCTTTAACGACACTAAATTACCGAAGGTAAGGGGTAGTGAAATGCGTCCCGAAGTCGGATCCACCGGCACCGTTCCGTTCCCAATGGCCAGCATTTGGTGTGAGAATATCTCAACTGGTCGGTCGTTTTGCAGCTGAACACGCATATTCCGAGTTAATCTTAACGTCTGGGCGTGACGCCACACAGTAGAGTATATCAGGCAGGCATTTATTTCGTCCGTTGGTGTCGATCGAGGAATTACAGACAATGTTTGCCTGGAGTCTCATGCAAGCAGTAGCAATGCGTCTCCAAATGGTCTGCTGTTTCCTCGCAAATCCTGCAGTGATCGATCAAGGGTGTTGAGCGTTTTTGTGCGCCATTGTGCATTCATCCTAAACACTAAGTTGCATCTTTTCAGTACTTTTCCCATGTCTAATGTCTTGGAAATTGTGCACGTGGAAGTTTCAGTAAGTTGCACGTTCAACGGCAATTTCAAAGCAGAATGAGCAGTTCTTCCAATGGATATAAAGGTGGCAGCTATTACAGATGACGCGAAAAAACGCCTATGTCATTTATGGATCGAATACTGCCAGAATCAGTCTTATAAGGAACATTTTGCCAATCACTCCTGGCGCATCTAAGAAGGTTCGGTAAGATGTGGTTATGTACCCCCACCTGATGGACACAGTACTGTTGGGTTTGGGGATAGGGTTAGGGTTATAGGCTAGGGTTAGGGTTAGTGGTTAGGGCAACTATTTCTCAACCACTCAAAGTACATTCGCGCATTCCCAATTACTTTTTCCTTTGCACACAACTACTTGACCTCGCCGCCTGTGTGTTCCCCGGCCCCACCTGGGAAAACCCATAATACCACCGGTCCCGTATTTCAGGTGGTTGAGGGTTTGTTTACTCCAGGTGGGGCTACATAACCACATCTGACCGAAGACTCCTCCAACCTCGTTATTGACAGTCTGCATTATTTGATCGTAAATGCCATTCTGCTGAAACTTTAGCTTAGGAATGTCTGATTGCAGATATGACAGATGATCAACCCTGTTGTAGGTTTGCTCATGGCGCAAATCCACATCTAATGAAGCAGCAGCAGATCGGTGTGGTGGTGGCATTCCCAGTTGATTGAGAACTTTGTTCGTGACTTCTACGCCCTTATACTTAATCATTCTTAACGCCTCCTTGTAGGTTTCTGTTGTGAAATCCACATTTTGGATTTTTCTTGCGTAGTCGACGGAGGGTATCTTCAGCCATCTGCGATTTATATTTCTCCCATAATTTTGTTTGCGGCATGTTCAAGTGGCTTCCAAGAGTTGCATGTTTTTTGCCCTCCCCCACCCGGAGGGAGAGCGGTTTGCCTAGCGGCCACTATTGCATCGGCCCAGGAGGAGGGCATGTTCAAATGTCTCCAGAGGTGGGCACGGCCGTCGGGCGCATGTGTTAGAGCGGATGCCGGTCAAGTGGCCGCAGACCAGCGCGTTTTGAAATCTTCCCTGCTGTTGCGCCCAGCAGATGGTGTTGTTATGCAAGAAGACCATGCTTTTACCCGTCACAGGCGTGCTATCTACATAATTATGAAGATAGGCATGTATAAGCCCGTGTTTATGCGTATGCAAGGTTGTGTAAAAATTTTAGAGCAGTCGGTGCAGTAATTCTGGAGATTAGAAATGTCGAACAAACGAACATTGCCATTTTTATCCATATAGGCTGTGGTTGCTAATAATTTCGTTTACATAGCTTAAAACAATTTAATAAGCCTATTCGCCGATTGCTGTAGGCTCTGCTCGTTCAACCCTGTTATTGCTATGCCGGTGGCTTTCTGTGTTCCATATTTAGCTGAGCGAGGTTATGATACGCGGTTCTTCCTATATCACGCAACTCTTCTTAACTCTAACCAGTCTCGTAGCTTCCTGAGGTCCAGGGTAAGCTGTTAGTCGTCAGAGCACGCACCTAATCCTAATTCTGATTCCGGCAACCTTGAGCGATTTGCTGCCTACCGCACTAAGCAACCAGATATTGTTACACGCAGCTCGTCTTGATTCCAGTCATACCAGTGGTTTCCAGACGGTCACAGTGAGCAGTTAGACGCCACAGCTTGCCATTCTCTCTGCCTACAAAGCACAGCAGACGAAAGACCGTTGAAAGATTTTACGAATGGAATTATGATTAAGTACGCGCTGTAACTTCTACCTACCCACCCTGGTCGCAGAAAGCCACTGCTACGGTCAAGACTAGGAATGAAACACATGCTGTCCCCACAGCTGTCTTTAGTGCAAAAATGGTGGAAAAATTGGCTATATGGGCGAGATCTGCATACCGTCCGTCAAGCTACTCAAACGAAATAAGTAGCCACCATATAATGGTATGTTTGGATCGAAGTGCACATCAGCCCCAACGAAATGAGATCATGATTCAGTCGAGGAAATCACAGAGGACATTCTTCCCTTTTCTGAAGATTATCAGTGTCCCCTCGCCCCCTGTCCGCCACGAGGTATCCCCCATTTATCTTCCGCCAATCACTTAATAGTAAGCTAGTATCCGAAACCACTAGGCCACTGAAAACTCGAGTTGCATGGCCAGTAGTGATGAGCAGATCACATGGTCTTCTCGTAGGTCCTTTAGTTACAGTCACAGCTATTAAAGATACGACAGGAAAGGCTAGAAAACGTTGCATGGCAGACTATTTTGGCATAAATGTGGCGAACAAGAAAGTCCCTACTGATGAGATAGAGAATGGAGGAAGACCACGGAAGCACACGGAGCTGAGGTTGTTACATTCGGGCTAGTGACATTTCACTCCAGTAAAGTAGGTCAAAGATGCCCACTAAAAAATTTGGACAACACTTTTAGAACCGTACTCCATCTAAGTGTTCTACGACCACCGTGGCCGCTTTTATTTTGGAGAAGGGATTACGCATCCTGTGCCTAGGTTACTCAAGCTGGCAGACCACAGCTTCTCTCAAGAATGACTTCAGGTAAATGCGCCGGATTACTTGTTGTCGTTAGTGGTGAGATGTCGAGATAAAGCCTTCATAAATAAAGCCCTTTTTAAAGGGAAATGGTCGAAGTCACTATATATAAAGAACACATCAACGAGCACCTTTTCACAACTACGTGGAGCAAGTGGTCCACTAGGTAAGCCAAAAATAGTCCCTGTCAACGGGTTTTGAAAAGATCGAATCACCGAAACTTTTCGATATGTTAAGTCAAGTCGGCAAATGCATGTTATCGGCAAGTAGTCGCCAAGCGCACGGAGCAAAATAGAGAATGGAAGTAAGGGAAGATGAGAGGGTTTAAACATGTTTCATGGGTTGTTAAAATTCATCGTTTCCACACCTCCATCATAAAGAGGTCGACGTGTTGTGGTCATTGGGACTGGGGGGGGGAGTAGGGTGAAAGCCATGTTTGTAGATCGAATACGCGGAGTGCACATCACCGTCATTAGGAGCTTGGGGCGACATGTGATAAACATATGGGGTCGGCGTTGACCACAGACCAACGTCTGCCTTCAAAACAGCGCTGGATTCGCTAATCTTATAGTCACTGCCTAGGCTGTTGGTAACACCAATTATCGGCTATATGTGCAAGAATAGAACTCTAAATCAATATGTTCTCAACTTCAGTTAGCCCGACAGGCGTGTGTTTACGTACTCTCTCTTCCAGGAGCCAAGTCGCACGGCCAATGGATCTTGCTCCATGAGGTTAAGTGGATTCGTAATTTCATATCGATGTGGCCTGCGGTGGTAGTCTGTCTCTACGTTTCAGGCCTAGGAGAGGAGAGTTTATGAAGAACACGCGCAAGTTTGCTACGGAGAAGGTGCTCGTAATAGCTGTCGTTAGACGCTGTCTCACTGGTCCACTTGCTGCGCTCCCTAAAAAAGGCAGTCTTATAAACACATATTTCCTTCCTGCAGTTGCAATTTTAGGCTTTGTGGTGCTGTCCCAAGCACTTCGAAGGATGAATATCTCTGGGTGGCCGTTTTCGCGAAGCATGTTCCGCAACTGTTGGAATTCTGTTCCAACAGTTTCACGAGAGCAGACGCGTCGCACTTGAGCTGCCAATCCCTAGACTAAATTTCTTTTTATATCTTGGGGAGGGAAACTATGGAAATTAATGCATTGTCCCGCCCAGATTTTTCTTCGGAATACCCTACGCTGGATAGATCCATAATCTCATCTGTGCAGAAGGACATCAACAAATGCGATTTAGAAAATCTGTAATAAACCACCACAGACCACACCGCATCACTACGCATTTCTCGGTCAACAGATGTCCCAAAGATGAACACGCCCAACATCACACGATGTAGGAATCTCTGACGTCAGTGAGAAGAGTGTTCTTCGGCTCCCTCTCCACGTGTTTCCACGGTTGCAAGTGAGATCCGAGCGGAATACCCCTTCTGTGTGAAATGCTGGTGTGTGCGCATGGGGGGGGGGCTAGGTTGTGTGCATGTGTGCCACGTGCAGACGGGTTATTCTTAGCTCTGTCAGACACTCTTCCCCATCTCTTAGCATCAGTTGGTTCACCGGCTCGGATAGTCGACTAGTATATGGGAAAGGGTAGAGCGAGTAAGGCCGACTCTCAGCGCACAATTCCCCACCGTAAACAATCTGATGCGCTTGAGGCTATCACTGTGCGCTAAAAGACGTGGCTCAGGAGTCTGCTAGCCATAACAGACGTCTGCGTCGCTAAATCGCGGGAATAGGTACTCCGCCGTAATACAGGAGGTCTTACGTTAAATTCCAGGAAGGGTAAGTAGTTCCGTGTATTGACCATAACACTAAACCAAACCTTGGCCTTGACCCTTAACCCGAACCTCCCTGGAGTTTAATGCAAGGCCACCTGTATGACGAGAGGTTCCTATTCCCGTCCCACAGTCCACGTGGAGAAGCTTGAGGAATTCCGAACATCAAAATGCTGTATGAGACAGTTTAAATAGCCTGAACCAGACCTGTGTGACTAATTCAAGAACATCCCGCTGTGATGCTTTGACTTCTTCACCGGAACGCCAGATTAATTGTACTTTCTCTAGTGTAATTCTAGAAGTTATCGGAAGAGTCTGACTGAGAGCTTTGATGGGGTTAAGGAATATTCCCAAACTTTTTTCCAAGCCTTCGCACAGACTGAGAAAGCGAGTTTCTTAATCTGAAGTGCGAAGGTGAAGGCAAACTTCGGTGACCCCGTAAATAACTAAGCCTTTGCAGAAATTACCGTTGTTGTAGCCACAGGCGTTCCACACCTCGGGGTTGGGTGTAAATGGTTGACGAAGGCTAATAAGCCAGAAATGGCCATTCCAGTCTCCTTTGTCTTTGTCGGCAACAACAGACAGCAGACACTCTAGAGCTACCTGGCCCAGCGAGACCTGGTCGGCAAAAGACACAGGGACAAAGCCCCCCCCCCCCCGCACGGGGCGGTGATTGGTGCAGGCGCAAAGTTGCTCTCCGTGCCAATCTTTTCAGTCGGAACTTTCCATATAACCTGAGAAATAGGCAAACACGTGGCGAAAGATCACTTCTGAATGTAGTAGTAAGACTCGTTTGTGAGAGAGAATGCAATGGCGTCTACGTGACCTGACATGACAAATCAAGGGCGGTGATAGTTCGTTCTTCGGAGGTGATAAGGTCTACTGCTAGCCCCCGGGGGAGGGGGGGGGCACAGGGGCGACGTGCGCATAAATTTAAAGTAGAGCAGGCGTATGTACAGCGACTTCGCCCTGGTTACCAATCCACAAGACCCACATTTCAAAGGGGTCTCGAACCCCATGCGAGCCAGAGTGCCATAGAACCCTTGTCAAGAACAGCAGAAACCCCTAAATAGATCACAACTGGGAGAGACAGGGAGGTGCTCTTGGTACGTGGAACATCGAAACACCATGAACTCGGGCACATGGGCAAGGGTTAGAGTACACTGTCAGTTGTTAAAAAAGGTGTGGCCATGTCTATCAACAGATGTACAAAGGCACGCATGTAGGTGCGTACATAGGCGCAGAGAGCTATAAATCGATAAAACAGTGACGGCAGGGAGAATGAAGGGGGATGGGGGTAAAGTTAGCAACAGAGGATTCAAATTGCATGGTTGACTTCAGCTCAATCATGGGTGCACAGTGGTCCTTTGAGGTCTGGCGTTCAAAAAAAGAAACAGTGGAGGTTGCGAAGATGCGGCACAAGGCCTGAGGCTCTGAGAGGTTAATGAGCATGTAAATGGGGGGTGAGGGGACCCCGGATGGCAGTCAGTGCTTTGGAGGGAGAGGGAGGACGGAGAGCGACCGCGGAAGAAGTAACATGCAACGGTTCGCAAGAACGCGCATGAGTAGTTATGGGTGGGTTTGAGGTCAGTTTGGCGCGGCTGGAACGGGGGTGAGGAAGGTGATACAGCTATGTCCAGAAGATCGCGAACAGACGGAGGGCTTGTGTTCATGCACAACAGGTTCGAAGGTCCGCTTCCGTTGGCGCTGTGAACAGGTAAGAAAGGGATGAAAAGTGTCGAAATGATTGGTGACTCCTATACACCATGCACCGTAAAGAAAAGATACAAGGGGACTAGATCGACAAAAAGAGGAGCTAATCAGAGGCCGGCAATAACGCAGTCCGACAAGGTGTCCTTTCCTTCCCGGACTGGCCAAGGAATCTCCGTGTTAGGGAGGAACTACTTGGGAAGCTGCAGGTGAGAACGGCTGAGGGCTAAAAGTTGATTCACTTTACAGCAGTCCCCCTAGTTACATCGGATGTTACCAGGCCAAAGAGAATCAGGATTTTACCAAGGCCTACGAAACAAGAGAAAATCTTAACAAAAACGGATGCAGTTTTTTTACACTTCCAGGTCGCATTCCTATACTTACGAAGTAGAGTGATTCACCAGCAAGTCTGTTGAATGTGATAGGTGCCGAACGAGTACCAAGCGCTTAAAGGAAGGGCCGCATACTTGGGGGAGGACCGGTTCCGATGTCAGGCTCATCTACAAACTACTCCAGCCCCTATGTGTGCAATTTATTCAAAAACCTCAATTCATATGTTACCGATGCCTGATTACCTATCTGTTATCAACAGGGAAGCCTCAAAGACATCGGACAGGTCAACGCAAAGGATGTGTAACCGAATCAACTTGTGGCGTACGACGATGGGAAGTGGGCATCCCCCCAAAGTGCATACAGTCAAGGTGCCTTTACTCCCGATCTTGCAGCTCCCAGGACAGCAGTTAACCGGTACAAAGGTACAACTTTTCAAACCTTTAGATGGACAGAAAAAATGCGTACGTCGCGCAAAGCGGGATGGATCACCTGACTGACGAGGCATGGCCAACACCAAGTGCGGGCGTCTTCGCGTCAATCACACATGTCGTTGGTCAACGGCTCAGTCCAAAGCGGAGATAATTTTTTTCAATAAAAAGGCTGATAAGCCAGCGCAATATGCCTTCGAAAATGGACAGCTGACTCGGCAGTTCGAAACGTCGGACAGGCAATAATAATGGCTGGGTTACTACCCCTTCTTCTTCTTCTTCTTCTTCTTCTTCTTCTTCTTCTTCTTCTTCTTCTTCTTCTTCTTCTTCTTCTCCCCCTTCTTCTTCTTCTTCTTCTTCTTCTTCTTCTTCTCCCCCTTCTTCTTCTTCTTCTTCTTCT
>CACRXP010001497.1:28948-62901 GCA_902702965.1 Spirometra erinaceieuropaei | reverse complement strand
TTCGTAAGTCCGTTTTTACGGAAAACAAAGTTCCTACCATCTCCATAGTCCGTTCATTGTTTACGTTGGGAAATCCGAAGTAAATAGACATGCACTTGGGAATGGACACAATTTTGAAAGGAAGTTCATGAAATGGACGCGATATTTTTGTCTACAATTTATTTTGGATTCGCCGCGCATCGGCTGGACTGCCTCTGTAGAATGATCATTAAAACGACTTACTTTCGTGAACAGATTACCGGCGCTTCATAGTTTATTTGGCGATTTACGGTATTCTTTGAGGTTACTGATACATATTATGAATTTGATGCCTAGAGAACATCCCCCGTTTACTCAAGTATGACCAACTTTACAGCATACAAATTGCGCTGAGACGAGAGTAGCAATAGTTCGTCTGCTCTCTTCCCCTCCTTTAAAGTGTACACTGTCGCTGATACCTGAGCTAAGTTATGGCATACAATCATTGAATTGCTTCAAGCGAAAAAACCTCACTTTGAATATTTTACGTTTGCAATATGCATACACGTACGCTGAGGTGATATACTAATGCGTTCTGGAAACCATGTGGTCTAGAAGGTGACTATGTAGATACTGGATAGACATCTTAGCCAAGGTCAGCCAGTTTGTAATTTTTATAACTTAAAGACTAAGGAGCGACAGGATCCAAACAAAACAAATACTAATAATCGCTAGCTGAAACAAACAATTCAAATTTCGTAGAACATATGGGGCCTGATGTCAATAAATCCCACAGAAAATACACCGAATACGATACGTCCTAATTAATGACGCTTCAGCATAGCAATAAATTCGAACCTCTTTAGCAGTTTAAGGTTTCTGTAGCCCTACTTAGTTTCGGACTCCATCCCCAAAGACAAAGAGAAATAAATAAAACACGTACGACCCTAAAGCACGTCTCGAGCTAGCGCATGTTTTCCAGAGATACACTAGGTGTGCTATCATGAGATTTTGATGGGAGTTCCGAAATATATCTCTCATCTGAAAAGATCATTATATTTGGGTTGTAATGCTAAGTATCTTGTAGCATAATTCTAAACAATTTCAGTCAGACCAGGATGCAAACTTTTGAATGAACATTTCAATCATCTGAAGAAATACACCCTTTAAAAAGTGGCTGCTTAAAAATTATGAACATTTCCTAGTGATTTTTCACGTTCTTATTATATAGATAACGTCGACGCATATGCTGTCTTATACTTATTTGGCAGTAAATTTGAACATTTTCGCCTTTTACACTCGAAAAGTGTATATTTGGGCTTTTAAAAAATTACTAATTATGGGATTTTTAGGACCGTGGATTGTCCATTCACACAGCGTCGTATTAGCATGTTTATTGACGCTACTTGTAAAGAATACAACCTGGTTCATACCCGTGGAACAAATTCTTGAATGCTATATGATGTCTTCCTTAACAGCATGGGTTAACTTGTGATACTCATTTGATGGGATTTGTATAAAATGTAGTTTGGAAATCCTAAATTCAAGTGTAACGGTAGGTAAGGCAAAAATCACTTGGGAATTAAGAAAGTTCGCAAAAACTGAAATTTCCTTATGCTTTACGTCGAAGATTTGAAGATAACACAATTTTTCTACCAAATGAGTACAATTCAGACTACTTTTGCGCACGTTCTCTATAAGATATGACAGAGTTAGTAAGGGTAATGAAAATCAAACGAAAAGTTTCAGATTAATTAAGTAGTTACTTTTACGAAGTGTACTTTTTACCGACCGACAAAACAAGCTTATTTAATAGCCTGCACCCTGACATGACTGAAATATCCTGTGCTTATGCTGCACGATTATTACTATAAAAACACCATTTAGGAAATCTTTTCGGATCGAAAGCGCATTCCAGAATTTCGGCCAACATTCCATGCGATCGCACATTTACCGTCAACAAATGGCCGGCATCAAACGCCATTAACCTATCAAAATTTTAAGTATTTCAGGGGCTCTTCACACTTTTTCCCGTGCCGCCTGCATGATGTGGTCGGCATTTTGTGGCCATTGGAGCTAGGGGATAGGGCTGTTCACTATCATGCCCTCATTAATTTACGGCGTAAACGTTGGGTTTGTCGCTGTTAAGAAAAAGTAGTTCCGCGAATGCATAATCTGTATTGAACCAATACGTGCAAACGAATTTATTTTACATCTGTGCAATATTAACCTAAGTTACATGAAGTTAATTTATACGTTCTGACCGATGAGACTGCCTATAGCTGTGCCACACACCAAGTTGAGTTTTCAGTGAAAGATTTCACTTCCGCCAGCTGCTAGTACTACCGTTGCGGAAATCCGGCTGAATTTTAAAAGTCTGTTATGAGAAGGCACAACTTGATTGCGGGCTCCTTATACCGTTCATAAAATTCAGTACCCCTTCTTTTTGATAGTTGTATCCGCCTTTAAGCTGAAATGCTTAAAAGGCCAGTAATGTTGGCATTTTGTGGTTGAGGCAGGAATGAGAACAAAATAAATGTGAATAGTAACAAGCATTTAGTTTATAAAACTTGTATGCCCTTATGACATATAGCACAGAGGTAACTTGGAAATTGAACATCCGTAGCACAGTCGATTGCCCCGCCAAATAAATTTGCGTTATATTTAAACCGATATGCCAGGCTTGAGCTAAACAACAAAGAGCGACCTCAAAGAGTGCATTGGAGGTGTATAACGTCTAAATTTACTTTCCATCAGTCAACGTAGGGAGAAGATCTTCCCCTTTTCACGGGGGGGGAGGTTGGGTTAAATTTCGTACTCTATTTCCAACCAGTTTATTCCGAACGAGGTACTTATTTGTGTATTAGGACAAATAACTGAGGAGGAATTTTTTGGATCCTGCAACATGCGTAAAAAGGCGCCTTAAGGGAAAATTAAATAATTATTAAGGATTTCTGATAAAGAGAGCCTTGGAAATACAGAACATAAACGACAAGTTCCAGTTTATTACATGTTCTATCGCGTCTGAGGACGTTAAATGTGTCTGGTATGCCTGGTACCTACATAACGGTGAACAGTGCCTTTTGGGAACGTTGACACATGCATTATCAGAAAACACGTCTCCAAGACAAAATAAAACGACATCATAATACCCTTCGGTTGAAAATCTTTCTAATCACCTGCAAAAATTTCATTCGCGAGGAAACTACGGGGAAACTAGTGTCTACCGAGTTCGGAAACTGTCAGCATTTAAATAACTTAAATAGCATTTTCTATGAAGAAACTACAAAGTTATTCCTAATGCTAGTTTTGTTGAAAACGTGCGTATAGGAGCAAACTTGTCTACTGCCATGCGATGAGTTTTGTAAGAAAATCGCTCTAACGCAACAACCGTTCGTTCGGAACCCTTAATTGTTGAAACAGTAAAGAAGCGGCAAATCTTAAAGAATGGATTACATTGATTCAAAATTATTATTTACTAACCAAAATACTGACCAAGTATAAACTTGGAAATTCAGAAAATGGGTATTTTGCAAGTTACTTGGTTCGAAGCAAATGCAACAGTGAATAAGGTGCGGTGGTGTACTGAAAGGACTGAATAAAGAGAAGAGTTATGCGTTTGAAAACATAAGGGCTCTGTAACTTGAAATTTTGCAAACAGTAAAGTAGAAAATGAAGCAGGCAAGCAGTACAGGATTTAAAGGTACTAAATAATTTAGCAACGCGTCGTCAGCTGCGTCCTGTCGCTTAATCACACAGATAACGATTGGGATGTATGCAGCAGATTCGTCCAGAAAATCAATGCAGAAACAACGAAGTCATGGTTTTGGGTAAAGCCGGTTAATCGAAAAAAATAGTAACTTAAACGCAGTGTGGGAGGAATAGCGGAAAAAAGCGTTAGCGAGCACAAAGAATGGAGAATTGAAAATCATGGAGCTAAGGGCTACCATGACAAAGTTAGACTGACCACATGTTCTAACTGTTTACGGAGATCTGGTCTCATCCGCCATACATGGGCCACCTCCAAGTAACATAGTATCCCAGTTATTCGTGCCAAAACGAGTACTCGGAAGGAAGTTTTAGGGTCGACGGAATGACCACTATCAAGCAGGTGTTTTGTAATGGATGAACGCGGGATTTTATTTTTTGCTCTAGGAGCCATCTGGGCAGGTGCTCACTAGACCTGGTTGCCAACTGTCTTTGCGTTCGCCCTATGTACTTGCATCCGCAAGTGCATGTGAATTCATAAACACAATTTGAAGTAGCGTGCATTGGCAAGGCATCCTTTGCCCGTGGAATTGGAAGAGGCTTAATAGGACTGCATAATACGAGTTCGGCTGCATTGTATGTCCTCTCAATGATAGAACGCAGCCGTCATTTGATAGAATTCAAAATATTGTCGCCCTTAAAGGGCAATGATATAAAGACGGACTTTTTCCGAAGTGAATGTCCTGTCAATTTTTGTCGTGTAGATTTGCTGTACTTTTAGATGTAACGTGTAGGATATCTACGCTTAGGCAGAGTTTTTTTGAGGCGTACAAGTTCTGCATTCAATGTGTCCTTGGAGCAAGTGTTCCTAACCCTTTGGAGGAGAATGCATACCAAGTTCCCTTTCCATTGTATGGGTGCAAAACTCAAAGTCTGATTTGGAAACGACTGGAATATTTGTGGTGGATCGATAGACACAACCATTCAGCAAAAAATCAGTTTGTTATACTGAAATGTTCTTTCTCGCCGTGTGCTAGTTTTTCGGCAACTTTGATAAGTTTTCAATACAAACCTATTGCTTGGAATAAAAGTTGTTTGGGTGCCCTGGCAGAGAAACTGGTTGATGTCTGAAAAATCAGGTAGTAAACATAAGCGCTATTTAAATCATACTGTTTATCTGACAGTTAACCTTCGCATTGCCCTACAAGATCATAAATTCGATTCGATGTTAAAGCATGCCATGACATCTTGGCGACCAATACGTCCCGTGTCATATGAAGAACTTTCCTTTCAATCCCGACTGAAATATAGTGGATTCAAACTTTTGCAGCTGAATTTAACTTTATTCGCTACTCCAAGTAAATAAGCCAAATAGATATGATAAAATGCTTTCTTAGATTTTAGCTGATTTAGTGTCCGACAGATAAACGGGTCCTATTTTCTACTTATGAACAGGATTTTACACCCTGGTTACTACTGGGTGCTCCTCATTTGTTTCAACAGTCTTATTCCCCATGCGCAAGCTTTATCCGATTTCCCAGTTTCAGATGTAATGTTTTTCGACAGAATTTCTGGCAATTGAGAGTAGAGAGGACGATGAGATCTGAGACATTTAGAAACATAGCAAATTGCACACATATGCGGCAAAATCGGATTTTAAGGAATGGACGATCATTATCTACGGAAGACGTATTATAACTCTGTGCAATTTTTGGAAAATGCAGTATCTATATCGAAAATGTAATATTGCCAAACAGCAACCTGCGAAAAAGCGCTTTGGTCAGCCTCTAAATACCGGCCAATTTTGATATGATAGGAAGCAAACAGCAAATATGTCTGAGAAGAATGAAGGAAGGAATGAGCTCAGTGTTGAAAGAGTTTATTTCTGAGGATGACTGATTTGCTTTAGTTGTGTGAAATATGATTGTGTCTGTGCATGCATGTCATATCAGTAGACAAAACGAACAATGGGCAGGCATTACGTGAGGCTGCTATGATGGCAGGAACCGGCATACTGTTGGGCATTATCTCCGTCGGAAACATTTTCCATGTCGACAAACACCATACTCTAGTTACAGTGGAAAATTCTGCACAAAAATGCATCTAGACACTTCAGTAAACACGTCGTACGCTTCCGTACACAATGCACGCAAAAATATAGTAACGTATAGAAATATCCAATGAAAACAAAAGCATTTTGACTCTGCTGCAAACTATCAACCACAATTAGGGCCTCTAAAGAACCATTAAGGACTGACAAAAATTGCACATAAATGTCACTTATTGCGAAAAAAGTATACACTCGCAAATTGTAATATTTCGAATAACCGAGGTTGTCGTTCAAGTTTTGGGATTTAGTTCAGTTTCGGTCATTTCCCACCTACATGGGCAACCAAAGAGCGTCAGTTTTAACAAAAATAATCGAAGCTCTTCGTACTTGTTAAACCTGTCTCGAAATCGACCACATGTGTCCTGCCTCCCAGGAAAAATAAAGGAACGCTTGCAAATGCGGGCAAAATCACAGATCGTAATAGATGAATAGAAAGAAATATGTTGTTTCATGTAGTATTAAAAGTAAGATTGATGAAAATAGTCCGTTTCAAATCTGTACAACCGCATATTTCTTTTGACAGTCTTTTAAATTTATTCTGACCTTACCGTGAAAAACGGAGATCTCGGTGGTATTCGAACCCAAGAAAAAACGAGGAAGGCTTGAGTAGGCGCTCCTGCTAGGCATCCAGCGGATTCTAGATTGATTATTGGGGAGATCCTGCTTGGGCAGTCAACTTACTGTAATAGATTTGGTAGATTTCATACGTTGCAGTAGACAAAGCAGGTAACTTGACCGAAATGTGATTAAACTCACGTTTCCCAATGGGGCCCGGTAGCTCAGGTGGCCAGAGCGTTGGCTGTACTCAAGTCTTGCCCTTGCTTTTGTGGGTTTGACTTTCACCAGGTCACCGAAGTTTTCGCAAATAGGGTCAAAAAATATCATTTAAAATCTGCAAAACAGACAAGTGTTTTAAGAACTTGTGACTATCTGAATTTTGTGTAGCCTAAAAACAACACTCTTGCAATAAACTACTGGAGTTGGAAATTCAGACTGCCGGAAGACATGGGCCGTAGGACGACAAGCAACAACTGCATGCCGATATGTTGGCGCTTGCCTCAGACAATGAGAATAACCGAGATTTACTGTGTGTACTTACGCTGTAGGCTGCTTCGCCGCCGTCTGCGACAACTTCGACTTGATTATTAACACAGAGAAAACGGTGGTCATGAACCAACTGCCACCCAATGCTGCCTAAAATGCACCTCACATCATCGTCAACGGCACTCACCTGCAAGCGTAGGACAACTTCACTTGCCTGGGCAACACCTAGTAGAATGCCAAAATCAACGATGAAGTAGCCCGCCAGATTTTCAAAGCCAGCCAACCTTTCGATTACCCACAGAACAGCGGCTAGAATCGTCACGGTATCCACTTCAGCACCAAACTCAAGATGTCCAAGATAGTCTTCCTGCCGACGCTGCTGTATGGATCGAAGTCTTGGGCAATGTACAAGAAACAGGTGTGCAGGCCCAACCACTTCCAACTCAGCTATCTTCGGCGGATACTAAAGCTGAGGTGGCAGGACCGGATCCCGGACACAGAGGTACTGGAAGGCAAAGGAATCCGTAGCATCCACGTCATGCTGAGACTATTTCAAATGCGCGGGAGTGGCCAAATCATGCGAATGGACGGCGAGCCCTAACCTGAGCGATTCTTCCGTGGGGATGTCGCCACTGGTTTTCGTCGACAAGAAGTTCAAGGCTGGCGCTACAAGGACAGG
This sequence comes from Spirometra erinaceieuropaei, assembly GCA_902702965.1. Classification (NCBI taxonomy): domain Eukaryota; kingdom Metazoa; phylum Platyhelminthes; class Cestoda; order Diphyllobothriidea; family Diphyllobothriidae; genus Spirometra; species Spirometra erinaceieuropaei. The sequence goes on along the minus strand of CACRXP010001497.1, from coordinate 55,402 downwards.
CAAGGAGTAAGTATATGCGCGGGGCAGGGAAAAACTACGAAGAACTATGTACTATATTTTTCAAAGTGAGTGTTATTCGGTAGAGTTTTTGACCGGCCTTTCTTTGGCAGGGTGACATTCGCTGGCATGCACCACCCCGAGGAGTCGGTGCTTCTGAAATGTCAACATTGGCTCATTGTTCTGCATTGTTCATACCTAATTCTTTAGTAAGAGAAAAATTAGTGTTTTCGGTCGGATTCCAGTCGAGCCCTTCGTCGATCCTAACTCAGACAGGTTGACATTTGCTGACGTCTACCACGCCGAGGACTCGATGCTGTAAAATATCCATTTAGTCTTATCGTTCTGCACCAACCACACGCACTTGTTCAGTTTAAGGCAAAATGAAGTGTTCTCGGTCGGAATCCACTAATGTACTTCTGTGGGTATTACCGAAGGAGGTTGAAGTCGTTTGAGCTACACCGCGTAGAGAATATGGTGCTGTAACAATGTTTACATTGGCTTATTGCTATGCCCTCCGCATAGGTATTTCTTGTCCGCAGTTGGCGTACTGTAAAAGGCACACGTATTGCCATCATGTCCGGGTACTCGACGGAAAAAATTCCGGCGTGACCTCCGTATCCTCTGTGATGTACAGCGTCGTTTTTCTAACCTCAACATATGACAGACACAGAAGTCAGAATTACTTCATGTAAAAACGATTACTTACGCGGTGAGTAATTCAGCTGGGGTAATGTCACTGCACGGGCCATATTTCCATATAAAGGGGCAGAAAGGTTTCCCATGCATTCTACAGGCCTGCATTGTACAGTCCAAACTACATATGGTACTGCACTTCGTTCACGTGCGTTCACACCGCGTAGCCGGACACGAGGCCTCCTTCACCCTGGTACATCTTAAGAAATTAAAGCCAATCCTTAGGATTTACCGTATTGTTATTCGGCTGTTTTCACTCGCTGAACCTGTGCGTAGGGCCTTCCTTTAGCCACAAAGGGTACATGTGAAGTGGAAGTCGTTTGTGTGCCGTTTAGGGGTCTGTTGTCTCATACGCCATCCGCATTTGCACGTTAGGATAATGGGCAGTTGCCGTCCACTTTGGTAGTGCTGCAGCACTTTATTGGAATTGATTTCTTGCATAATTGCATGTGCTGCGACACAATTGTCTGCCTTTCGGATGGCCTGTACCGCTTGCCTACAAGGTGCAATAAATTATACTAGCTATAGGACACTTCGCTATTCCTTCACCGCCTTCATAGAAATAGTAAGCACGTGCACATAGACAGATCTATATCTGAAATCCTTAATCACCATTACATTTCCTTTATTTACACATACCTTCCTTTGATTCATAACAAACAAAACAAAACCAGTGTAGTGCTAATAATTGACATTCAGCTTTGAACACTCAACCTAGGAAAAATCCGACACAGATAGCAGTCAGGTAGTGAAAAAGACCAAAATATTGGTGGGTGGAATGCATACCTCTGCCAGAAAAACAGGAGTGTTACAACGCTGGTGAATCTGCTATCTGTGAATTTGGGCAATGCCTCTCAACCGATGGCTGACCGGTCACCCGGCCTTCAAAGGGTGATGGTTCAGGCAAATGCAGGGCTGAGTCTCACCCTTCTGGGTCCTAAGGACTGTGTGCGTCTGCTATGCCACGATTCAGCAAATCATGACCCTCACAGCTTGGCGTGTGCTGGTAATTCTCTGGCATCTGGTTCCCTGCTGGAGGGTGTATTTGCGCTCTCACTGCGCTCCGCCTGAATCACAGGCTATCCGGCTTTGTATGCTCCCCATTTACCTAACGTCTAGCAAAAATGCCACTCGGATTTACTTCCTACTTTCTTCAGTGTGCTTTAGCGATCTTATATGCTCTGCTCCTTTACTTCTACAAAACTAAGACAGCTAAAATCTAATTAGCACATATTCTTGGACAAAACTAAGAGTGGCCTAAACAACAGTTGCCATCTTATTTTATAAAAGTTAGCCAAACCGAAATATTCTAAAATTAGGTCCGCAAACCCTTGGGGTTTTACTCGAGTTTCTGGTTGAAAGAAAGAGTTCAGGGACTCTATTTTGGTTTGGGGAGAAAGAGTGCACAAATGTTAATGGGTGAGAACTTTGAGGTCTGTTAATGTCGGCGTGCAATGGTTGAATAAACTCGATTTTTCCTTCTCTTGGTCAAGTTGTTGCCACGACGAGGTGAATTCACACTCATTTCTGACAGAGAGTGTTAGGAAGACCGAAGACGATACGAGTAAGTGGCTACGCTGTTGAACAAGAAAGTGCACTCTCACAGCTACATGCGGCAGTTGAACATGATAACCTAATGCAGATATATATGTTTGGCGGGGCAAATCATTTAGTATTAATATACAACGCATTAAACTTTGCCGACAGCAGGCACAAATGAAGTCCCACGAAGAAGAAGCCAGTCAAATGAGACTGTATCTCATGTCCGGAGACCTGCGATATAATGTATATTCAAGTTTAAGAAATTAATGAATTGATGCGTCTTATGCACAGATGAAATGGACTGCCAAAGAAACAAAATATTTATCGCACACAACTGACTGCGACATCTTGGGATTATGCTACACAGTAATTAGTATTGTAAACTTACTTAAACGTTCTCCCTAATCAAAGACGCATTTCCGAATTTCGACTAACATTTCATGAGATCGGTCCCCAATTGCATGTGCTGTAAGCAAAATCTTTCTGTCCATTTTAAGAACATAAATATGGAGTACAAAATGCCAGGGACTCCCTTACTTGTCGAAATTCTGTTTTCCTCCAAGAAGGTTGCGGTTGTGACGTTAAAACCGGTATTTTTAAACCTCACGATTATTGACCGCTTATGCTTATGCGACCGCTCTTCAGAAAAATAGGACGTCTGTACTTAATCGCACAGTCCAATCAGCCTGGTAAATGGCTCATCCACGTGCTGTTGGTAAACGCATCTTTTTCAATATATTTTCAAACCTTTTGCGGATTACTGATGGATGCTTCCTTATTCAAGTCAGTTTTTTGAGTTTCATGTTTTTGATTTGTAGCCGCCAAACTCGTTGAAATTAGAGCACATCTATACTGTAATTTAAAACATACGAAACTGTAACTGGACTTCAATGGGAAACCTTTAATTACCAAAGATTCCTTAATTGAGTTTTTAATTCAACGAAGAGGACTTTATGACATTCAGTCGGTCAAAACTTGGGAGCCCGCTGGGTTTTGTTGAAAGCATTATCGTTTACCGGTGACAATAATGTTCTGGAAAAAAGTGTAGGGCAATGCTTCTGTTCCCTGTCAAATAGCATTGTGATTTAAATAACGCTTATGCCTACAACGCGATTTTTTAAACACTGACAAGTTTCCCCGTTAACCCGCCAAATAATTTTTCGTGCGCACACTCTCTCGAACCTTTCGCAATATCTTAGTTAATTTTACGTTTCCTTATTCGCATGCATCCGACTCTTTTCTCTTTTAGGAATGTAGGCATCGCGTGGTCGATCGTAGAGGTTATGTGGTCGATTGTTCTACGAGTTTGCGCTTGCCAATGGGATCCTACTTGAAGTCAGCCAATTAAAACTGTCCGTTCAGAACTGACAAATATAATGTAGGATATATTCTGCCTTCCCGCATTTTGTCTGTACACGACTGCTTTGGAAGGTTTATTTCTAAATGGTGGGTGCATTCAATTTGTTATTTTTGAGGTGTTCTAACAGTTCACTTATCATATCATGAGAGTTAGGTTCTACTGCCATAGGCCACAAATTCCACCAATTTTAAGGCTTCACTGCAGTGTCTTTCTGAAGAATATTTAGGGAAGTAGCAGTTGCCGTTAGATTTGCAACGAAATCCCTTACGAAGGTATGCCTAGGATCGGCGTCCTTCCTGCCTTTTTCTACATATTTTTTGGGCATACTTGCCGGAATTAAATGAAAAATTTCTTTAACGATAAAAACTTACAGGTTGAATAGTTCTAAAACTTCCATCCTAAATAAATTTACTGTTCTATTGCTGAATATATCTGAATGTACATAATCTGTCTAAAGTGGGTTTTGTGCAGTGGTAAAATTTGCAGTCATCGTTGTTTTGACCTTTGCTCTGTATGCATTCTGTAGCGATGCATCGAATTGCAACGAGCTACCCAAATTTCCGAATTAATATTCTTCACCTAAGATCACCAATTACCTTCTTTTTAAGTCTAATTTTAATCCTTCCAGTATGACATAGCCTATGTAACGGATTGTTTTGACTTCTAATGAAACAATGAACCTTTCACTGTTCGAGAGTTAAAAAGTTTTTGGTACAATGTTACTTAGCCTCATGCATGTATCTTCCTTCTTCATCACTCCCGCTACGCTATTTGCTACATAAATTTTTTATGTAACACGCGACATTGCTTAATCCATTTTTATTTGCTTGTCTTAAGCAGTAAGTAACTGGCGAAGACTTTGCTTCCCCTCTGTTTAACAGTTGCTGAACTGCATAATTACAAAAAATAAGCATGATCATATATTAACTCGCGGCGAGACATTTAATCACCTCATTTATTAAGTAGAAGCAGTCTATTAAAAAATTCTAATAAAACTTCGAGGTCAGAAAAGATCTTAGGTGAGTGGATTGAATTATGAAATTCGCACAAAAGAACGGAAGATTTCTGAGAACGCGCAAACCAAGTTACATGCAATGACCAAAGCATTTTTGAAATCAAGAGTTTCTGCACAAATAAAAACAAAAAACAACCGCAGAAACTAACATCATGTTGATTGGAAGCGAGGCATTTGTGGATAAAGTCGAAATGATGTAGGCCACAATTTTCATGTCAAATGTGCAAATTAGAGGTAAAAAACAGAAAGGACAAGTTAGTATACACAGATAACCAGATAAAAAAGTGGTAAGCAGTAGCTTGTTTACTGATCCTACGCAGATGACAGATTGTGGCAAACTTGTAGGCTCATCGTCAAGGTAAATAAGCTACCTAGAGATTCATATGATAGACTTTTCTTTAAAAGTGCTTTCGTAAGGTAGTCTGCAGATGGAGACCCATTCGTCTCAATTATTTCCAAGTTAAGGTTACAAAGCATCTAAAACGTTTTGCCTACTCACGCATAAATCTGGAAATCAATCTGCTGCCTATAAGAAAAACCGAATTTTCTTTTCGCACTTGAGCCATACTCTTCATCATTGGTCATTCCATGACGGTGTCTAGGACTACAATTTTGCACAAAAAGCCATATAAGTAAAAATGCTTTTGTTTCTAAGCAGTGCTATAACGTTATGGTGGAATGTCTAAGTAGTATTTTAATAGAGACATGTCAGATACAGTCATAGTAAAACAGACTGCTTGCATAAAAAATGTCCAAGTATATTGACGGGATAGTCTTCTCCCTAAATATACATAGGCGACCAGCGCAAGGAAATTGGATTTTTACGTAAAATCTTACGGGATAAGTACAATAGTGTGCGCCTGATATACGTCTGAAAGCAATTCTGATTTCAGCCATCATGCTTCATTATTTTGTTCACATGGTATAGCTATACGCACTTAACAGCCATCTGACGGTCATTAGATATTCAACATTAATACATCAAATAACGGTTGGTGAAAAACATGGCTTCCCTTCGCTCAGAAATGGGCGCATACCGATCCATTGGCTTCCGGAGACAACCAAAGTTCGTATGGGTGATAGGGGGTCACGAGCAGGCAACTACCTACCAGGCCGAATTCGGCCAAGCTAGGATAACCGAGGGAAGACGACAGAGTCTGCGAAGTAGATTGATACAGCACTGTTTCGGGCTTGTTTGCCTTCATTCGACCAGTCATAACCCTGACCATCTCCCTGGTCCCAAGTGGCGGTCAGGGTTATGATTGGCTGAATGAAGAAAAACAGGCTCGAAACAATGCTGTATCAATCTACCCTCCCAGACTCTGACGTCTCCCCTCCGCTATCATGACTTACTTTATTTATCGGGATTAAAGTGGGTTCTGGAATTAGCAAAAAAATCCAACATTTTTGCGTAAGCAGGTTTTTAATTATGCAATTTTGACAAACGTTTGCCAAATTTAGCCCAGATGAATAAAATCAGCAACAGGAAACTTGTTTACGGGTGTGTAAAACTATATCCATAAATCAGAGATTTGCATTTAATATTTTCATAGGCAACTTTACGGGCAAATTTCACCCGATGTTAATGCACTTCGTTTCTTAAGTCGCTGCTCGTTGGATGGCATTTACTAAAAGGAAAGACGGGTAAGGTCGACTTCGAGTGACTTGCATTATTAAAATGAATAAAAAGTGTCATAAAAATTGAACGATCTGAAAAAAGGTCAGTGGTTATCTTTATAAACGGTCGAAATTTATATACTCAAGGAACGGCTGATGAATAACATTCCCCTTTGTATACAGCTCTCTTTTAGAATACTACGGCAACGAAAAAAATATGAAAATATGCGTCTGAACATTTGTTAAGCTGTAGACATTTGTTGTATATCACTTGGACGACTAGGGCGAATATCAGACTTTAAAAAACCCAGTTTTTATTTTGAAGCCTCTGCAAATTGCCTACGCCAAAGTGTACACAATAAACATATCTTACGATTTTTTCCAGCAAAAGACTTAAACAGACGACTTTATGTCTAAAGTTCCTTTCTATCTATCAGTTTGCCTTTTCTCAACAGGCCTTTAAACTGCTGAAATACCTGTCTATAGCATACATAATTCTAATAAGACATTATGTCGAGTGGGGTTATTCTCCTTAACGTATTTGGCGAGAACAAAATAATTCGCCATCGTTCGTATCAGCATGATCAAAAAACCTAAAATCCATTTGGATGCAAGACCATGTTTTGCCGTTTCCAACATCAGTCAAGTAAAAGGGTTGGAATTTATGAATGAGCAGACTAAACGCTGAAAAGAATGCTTCCCAGGAAATCGAACCATAACCTTTTGGTTTTTGGTTTTATGCATCCGAAATATAAGTTTCCGCAAATCCCGACGTGACTGCCGAAATTAATTGTGAAAACATCGGGATAGATGTACGTCAAGTAACCAAAACTTCTTACTTACTTCTTACTTACTTGCAATGGACAACAGCAGACTTGTCGGAATGACATGAGTACTTTTTATGGACGTTTAAGTCACACATGTTACTTCTGTATTAAAAGTTCTCTGCAGTCATATGTTCAAACACTTAAGTACCAATTGCCACTTCTCTTACTAAGTTTTGTTAAACTATGGTCAAGCACACCTCCTGTTTTGATCATAAGCATGGTCAAACTCACCGACTTTTATATTGCACGGACTGATCTTTCATATACTGCTGTTGCTTTTTAGTTGATTATTTATTATTTTTTCAGATGAGAGGCAACTATCTGAACATTATAAAGTACGTGTTCAGCCGGTGACAAGAAGAAACTGACCGAGCATTCCGGAAACTTCTTGAAATAACTAATGACAAATTTTACCGCGAACGAACAAAATACCGGGCGTTTTGCTAGTTGTGATTTCGACGACCAGAACGATCTTACGAGCATCACATTGCGTTATGCAGTCCCGACGCTTTTTGGGATCGTCGATGTGATCGGTTTCATAGGAAATCTGTTGGTGATTATTGTGATTCTTGGTTACGCGAGCATGAGGAATAGTACAAACATCTTGATCCTATCTCTTGCCTTTGCAGACTTTTCGTTCATCATTTGCTGCGTTCCTCTCACCGCAATGGTGTACGCCACTACCGCCTGGCCGCTTCCTGAAATTGTGTGCAAGACGTACCTTTTTCTTACCTACTTTTCTGTTTACTGCAGCATATATACACTAGTGCTTATGTGTTTGGACCGCTTTCTGGCTGTAGTTTATCCTCTTCGGAGCAGAGCATGGAGGACAACAAAAAATACAAGTATTCTTGTAGCCGTAACGTGGGTTCTCATTATTTCCTGTACTTCGCCCATCTTCATCGCTGCTAAAGTCCTCCGAACCTACAACATGAACTCCACAACGCCTTGCGTGCTAGAGGTCTGCCAAAACGGTTGGCTGTTTGAGTACAACGCAAGGAATGAGATCCTTGACTTTTCCCTTCACCGAAGTCGCATTTTCTTTGGGACATTCTTTGTTTTGGGCTACGCCTTTCCTCTGGTCGTAATTTGCTTCTTCTACAGCATTCTTCTTTGCAAACTCCTCTGCGGTCGAGCCTCAAAGATGTCAAAGTCTGCGGAGGCCAATCGAGGCAAGAGGAGGGCAACTAGGGTCGTCATTGTTGTTGTTCTCGTATTTGCTTTCTGCTGGCTGCCCATTCAGGTGGTCTTCATGTTGCAAAACTTCTTTGATGATACGAACTCCTTCGCATTTCGCATGGCACATGTGGTCGGAAACGTTCTTGCTTATGCCAACAGCAGCGTTAATCCCATTCTTTATGCCTTCTGCAGCGAAAGCTTCCGCATGGGCTTTGCTGCTCTTCTCTGTCTAGACCGGTCAAGAATGCGCCAACTGCCGAATACCGGCAACGCCTGCAACAAAAAATATCCACATTCCCAGAAAAGACTTATTGCAGTGGAGGAGACAGTGGATGAGTCGAGTGTGCATTCTGATCCTAACGTTCCTCATCCGCACAATGTCTCGATTTGTCCTCATGTCGTCGCCCTTGTGGAAGAACTAACTGACTCTCCTAACGACATTCAAGCGCCAGAATTAACAGCCGCCAACCATGCTACAGCCTGAAGGCGTCTTGTTGTATATAAATGACTCCAGGAGATCTATAGTAAATATTGTTTTGTCTGGCATCCAAACTTCCTTTTATAGAAGCCTGCTTGTATAATTTAAAGAAAAGCATGAAGTTGCTAAGGTTGGCTATTAAGGATGTTTCTGAAAACTTAAACAGCGAACTCAGAAAGATAGATACATAAGCAGAGGAGCAAAAAATCGACGTTTCCGTAAACAGATACAGATAAAAACAACTGCAGTTAAATGCGGTTAATTAACTTCATCTTTCCGATTTATGAAAGCTGAAACGTTTTTCGGTTAATGAATGTTATTTTAGTGTGCATCATTCGGCATGAAACATTGTGCAATCGTTACCATTTACGTCAACTTTTTAGGCAACAAATAATACGACTGAAATATTAAAGTACTCATGTGTGCATAACATAGCCTAGTATCAGAAGGAAAAGCCATCAACTTCCGCGGGTTGTTCAACCCAGCACATTTCAAAAATCATACTTAATTAAAAAAGCTTATACAATGGCATGTACGAAAACAAAATCTATATGATCTGTGATGCCTTGTGGACACGCTTACATTTCTTGATTAGAAAGGTCTTCCAAAAGTATATCAGCGTTAACAGATACAGACAAGAGTCGCTAGCATGACATACATTTATAAAATAATTTTGAAAGTCAGTGGGAATCATAATTGCTTGTTAATTGATTTGATTTCAAATTAATGTCATCCCTGAATAAAAAACTCATTTGATTTATTGTTTAAGCGCTCAACGGGAGTTGAAAATCATGTTTTAATACAGACTCTAGATGATTTTATCAGCTAACCTCTTTCAGCATCTCATATTTTCTGTTTTTAGTTTAAGATGAAAATGGAGAAGTAGTGTTTGCAATGCCAGTACGACGAGTTAGCATTTGCGGCAGGATTTCATAAGTCTAATACTATTTTGTTCAAGCGTCTTAGCATTAGTGTTGGGACACGACAATAGGTAATATTTCTGAAATTTAGCACAGAACCACCTGCATTATGGGAGGTGGACGTCCTTAGTTCTGTCTTACCGGGAAGAGGCATACAAGCTATCCTCGCCACAAAACCTAACCGGGGCATTCTGTGGCCGTGGCACTTTAATAAATGTTTACATCGACAGTCAGTATTACAGGTTAAATGCAAGATTCCGATATTCCACTCTTTAGTTGTTGTGATTTCTCGACCTCTTATTATCTTGCAGTACTATTTCGCAAACAACTGTACATTTGTAATTTTTCCGACTTTTTGCAAGTTATGTTGAAAGAAGCGTGTCAGAATTTCAGTTCCTGTAGCCTATTATTTCCATCCACTCAGTGTACAAACGCCGTCTTCATATTGAAACTTATATGCGTATCCCTCCTTGTACAAAGATAAATCTGTACAGGTTCCTTCAAAATGGCTAAACATTTCTCAGCTCGATCTATATGACGTAATCTCCCAGGACAGTAGTGAAAACGTTGCTTGATGAGAAAGCAGACGAGGTGTCACCTTTGTGCATGTGGCCTGAGTCTGGATTTTTACTGGCTGATGGCCGAAAATTGGCCGGAAATGGGTATGCCGATGTCCGCGCCTTTTTCTGTAAAAACTCTTGAACGTATATAAAGGCTGGTCTGCACGGCTGCTTAGTCATCTAGGGTCAAAATTAATTCTATTGGCCAAAAGGTGCAGAAACGGCCCTACATCAAAGCAATAGCTTATGCAACTTAGTAATGAGCCACATCCGAAAAAACTAGTGTAATAGTTTTCTGGTTCTTATAATTTCAGAGCCCATCCAGGCCTATACAAAAATATACATTTTAACCCCTGCGGCTGCCAGAGCTCACCTTCAAAAGGCCTTCTATATGCTTGGTTTTCTTTAAGCTAGTTGCGCTTAATAATATAAGATATGCTTTAGTTTAGTCCGAGAGCACGCAGCCGCATATTTGCAAGTTTTGTAAGCGTGACGAGGAAAAGTAAAACAGACAGCGCATACGCAGTCTGTAATTTATCACTGAATTCCAAGGTATGCAGTCTACGTTAACAGTATACGCTCGTCGCTATAAGCCGGACTCGGATAGATTTGTTAACATCACACCGCCTGCTCCACAAACTAACCATAAATTTCACATACGTAAATAAGTCCACCAATCCTTGGAGCGGATATGGAAACATTCGTTAGTTTTCGCAGACCCATATACTGACTAGTAGGAATCAGTGCGAAGTGGGTGCTGACGCACTACGAGACCTTTAAAAGTGCTGCCTTCTTTGATTCCAACGTTGCCAAGGAGTGTCACATTTTAAGGAAATTGAATACCTGTACTGCGCCCAGACTTCTCGCTGGTAGTCGTGTGACATATGTGTGAGAAGATCGGTTGAATGGTACACAGGCGTCTCTTTCATAGTTCACAATGAGGGATGACATTCTGAAGGCAAAATACACAGGGAAGGCAGTGGGCAGACGTATGCTCCCAATGAACTTTGCGTAAAATGTCCCACAAGATCTGACAAACCTGACTTCACGCGTTCAAAACATCCCGGATAAAGATGGATGGCCGCATGAGTATCTGGGAACCGGTTTTGCAATTGAGCTGAAATTTCCTTTAGACAAAGTGCCTGAAAATAAGGGAGAAAGAGCACTCCAACACGACACACTTATTCAGACAATTTAAAAATATTCACATCGGTTATCTATGATACAAATAATTTAAGTAAGGCATATTTGTCCCATTTTCCAGTACATTTTGGCAACCAAGATGTGGTGGCTGTCATTATTTCTTGGTTAATTAAGAGAGATTTGCAAGATAAAGTGCCAATTGCAAGTTCAAAAAAAGATACAAGCAAGAACCAGAAACAGCTGCTGAAGTCGCATCTGTACTTGCAAATAAGTAAGATTAACGTCACTCAAAATTCTTCGCAGGATTCGGGTTGATTCGTGACGCATTTATTTTAAGCGAGCGATGTTCTGTGAAATTGAAAGCATACCAGTTAGCTTAATACACGCTTCATTTAAATAGCCTACCGAAAAAGACCATAACCATACGGTGGAGATGCACTTAAGTTTATATCTCGGGAGATTTCAAACCTATTGCGTGCTTCGAACACAGCGGCAAAAAATAACGTCGATGTAACATGAAACGTGACTTTTTTGCTGTACAACAGCCTTTTAGTTGTCGGGGAGACTCAAACCTATTTTGCGACGGACGACTGCCTAATGTAGAGAAAACAGCAACTTTGAAAGGAGTAATTAATTTCTGGACGGTCGAAAGCCGTCTGAACACCGCAATAAAGGGCTGAAAATAAACTGATATTTCGGTTCACGTCGGCAAAGCCAACGAGTCCGCATGCAGCTTATTAATTTCTACGATGACCTAGGGGGTTCCGCCAGGCAGTATTTAATCAACTTCACATTTCTTTTAAGGGAAAAGCACACATCAAACATTGGTTTTGCATTGTGGAAATGGTTTCTTACCGTGACGTCGTCAAAAGCATCGTTAAACCGTTTATTATCAATCTTGTATTTGAAAGTAAATCTTAGGCAGTATGCGTTTCGGGGATTTTCGTTATGCAGGTTATTTTCGTAAATGCGCAATATAATTAATATCCGGACAAATAATATTATAATGCCAAGTCCTAAGTTTTTTCGTTCAATACTGTCGCCAACCTTTGAAATACGTAACCGCTTCACTTCTGATGGTTCGAGCGGATAAACTACCTTTGCGATACAGCCCTTAACTGCGGGGGTTTACTTAACGTTTGATTTTATATGACTATAGGCGTGTTTTATGCAGCCAATCGCAAACGTTTTCTCAACGGGGAATTTGAGTGTTGTTAGTTCTGGCAGGTTCATATCCCTTCGTCAAGCAGCTTTGTAAACAAAATACCATATGTTTACTAACCAACTGCACATCCTGGAGGACTGTTTAAAGCCGTCCTTTGAATCGAATTTTTACTTAAATGCTTCACAAAGATCATGAAGATCAAAAAAGCAACATAAGAACATGTCGGCTAATTCGTCGACGGGGAATTCTATTGATCTGTCAACGCAATTTACTTGAATAATTACACCTTGTGCAACTTCATTGTTTGATGTTAACATGATAACATCTTCACCTGGTTGATGTTGGTCCCCATTCTGTTTGCGGAAATAAATTCACCACACACATCACGATTGTAAACACGCAGTGCAGACGAGCACATTCTTTGACAGGTAAGTGTTGTCGGACCTGTTATAATACCCTCAGCTCCAAAATGGAGAAGTAACTACAATGCCATCGTGACAACTGGTACGTAGATCGACATTAAGATGACAAGCCGGCAGATGTTTGCGACGATTGTGTGAGTCCATATCAGTTGCAAGCAACCCGTTCTAACTAGTTATTCCCAACAGCAATCCTTCGCAGCTTCATCGAGGATCAAACCAAAATCAGTGACCCTCGTGGCTGTCTAAAGAGTTGCCTGAATCAGTTAAGAGATGTCAGTCGCCAACAGCGACTAGCCAGTCTTGGAGAGCGGTTACATTAAAAGCTATTAAGAGCTTTACTTTTGTGATGGTCGACAGATGCGTAAGATGTTTTCGTTAAGGCCACACTAAACAATCACTGACTGGTATCGTCCAATCAATGTTTTGACCGTTTCTTCCGAGTTAGAACGAACCAGACTATTTTTACTAGCACTGGTGGGAGAGGAGTCGAATCATGAAATCTTCATGGGATAGTTTGAAGATGAATATATCTAGATAAAATAGTCTATATAACTGAATGACTGCAAGAAAACTTCTGTAGACTGCATATAAAGTAAAACTGCATCCAAAATGTACGTTCCACTTTGCCCCTGGAACGGATCACGCGGCAGATGCGTCGGACAAACACAGGGGCTAGATCGAAGTCCAGCAGGTGTTGTCGGGAATGTTCAGCTCGTAACAAATGCCAACATTGGCAGGACAAGCTGCAGGCTCACGCCGAGCCCATTGGGATCTGCGCCGTCTCTGTGTTTGCTATCGCATAAAGTTCTGGTCAGTGCCCGCTGCGGATCAGGGGCGTCACCGACCTCATGAAATGTTGGCCGAAATTCTGAAATGCGCTTTTTATTAGGGAGGATTAATTAAGTGGAATTGTAATAACGATTATCATGCAGAAACCTTCTATATCATTTCTGTTTTGCCGAGACATCGGCTTTTGAATGCACTTATTTTCGGCCGAATACAAAAACAACACTCGTTAAAAATTACTACTTAAGTAGCATGCATTATTCCCATTGATTTTCGATGGCCTTGCAAATTCAAACATATTTTATGGAAACCACCGGCAAAATATGCTTTCTTTCAGTCGTTTGATAGAGAATCACATCGTCTTTACATTTTATACTCGAAAACGGAGTATACATAGGGTTTAAAAAGCATTTTAATTACCGGATAATTTGGAGTCTGATCATTCGTTGCACTAGCGTTTAGCGACTTCAGTCAACAAGGTGTATACTTTCCTCGTAAGTAAATTACATATTCCTCCATGCCTTTAAGAAGATGCAGTCTTGAGTTCATAAAATTTTGCAATGGATGCGGACCGTGTTGTAAATTTCGTGATGAGCATTCCTAAACGAAAACGTTCGATTCTGCATGTACGGACAACGAACGGTCTTAAAAATCGCACAATTAGAAACTTTTTTAAAACTGAAATATAACTTTTCTTAAGGTATACAATGAAAAGATAACGTGAATTTCTATCAAACGAATAAAAGAAAATATATTTTGTGCATGTTTGCTATGGAGTATATTCAAATTTATAAGAACATCGAAAATCAATGTAAAAAATGCATACTATTTAAGTAATCATTTTTTAACGGGTGTGGTTTTCGCAGATGATCGAAACGAAGTGCATTTAAAAGCCGACATCCTGGCAAGTACGAAGTAATATAGGATTATTCTTCACGATGATCAATACTACAATCTCACCTTAGTAATCCTCCCTAATCGAAAACGCATTTCAGAATCTCGACCAATATTTCATTAGATCGGTCACGCACTGTATATGGCGCCTTAATATTTTGCAGGCCTCCCTATAGCTTTATACCAATAGCTCAGATTTTTTAGGCCTGTGTCCAACAAAGTGGCTGCTTGGATAAATGCGCGTAGCTTCTACTAGCTACTGCCACATCCTCGTAACGATTGCAAAGAGTTTTCTGGACGACTTGGACCTCCCGCTTCAGTCCTTTTGACTCTGTCTTGACACCAGAACCAGAAGGGGAGGAGAAAAGAGTGCGGTAGGTCCTGCACGAGCCTAATTTCTATAAAATATAAAGTGTACTCTCCATCTACTGGTGACTAATCCACGCTTAAGTCACAGTCCCCATTCTCATCCTGCTATAGGGCGTACAGTGGACGTCGTCTGTCACGACGATCGAACTGTCATACATTGCACCACTTATTTCGTTCCACTTTCTTACAGATGAGATAGTTCGAAAGTTCCAAAATATAAAAGTTTGATCAACAATTCTACGTGACTGTATGTTACATTAGAGGTTTACGTTTTCACAAGACCATTTGAAATTTTTTATTGATAATAAACTAAAAATATTATCCCAGCCTCCGAAAAAGACAATGATGAAGCTGGCGAATATTACTTGAGTCAACAAAAGTGAATTTAGGCCATACAGACAAAAGTCCCAAGTGCTTCCTTCAGTACGATACAATATAAACCAGAATCAGTGATCGACCACAACGCTGGCGTTCAGTCCTCTGAAGGTTATTGAAAAATATGACTCCTGTTTATTGGAATTGGCATGATTCAACAACTATTTGACTTCAATGAATTAAAACGGCACAATTAGGCTCACATGCAATTAATCAGGCAACAGCGTAAGATACACCATTATCTACCTAAAAACACACTTTTCGTCGTTTTATACTTTGTTAAAATTAATGTCTCAAGCCATCATTAACTCCTCACGCCTCTGAAATATGTTCTCATCTGACACGCATAGCTTTGATTTATTAGATAAAGAAGGTAGAGCATCACTTTCTTCCAGGTGCTGCGAACTCGGGTGGCTTCAGTCGATTCCGACTAATGAAGGCTGCAGCCTAAGTTTCCAATAAGTCAGTTACTTACCGAAGAATCATGTACGCAGGCGGTGTTTAATAGACAATTTCATATAAGATCAGTCTCATTAAAGGGAAATGGTTGCCACGGAGGTATTTGTGTGTGCTTTATAAAGAAAATCTGGGCCACAGTTAGTGTACCTCTTACCAACATAGATAATTCATTTTCTTTGCTTTATTTCCACCCGGTTTCGGAAGACACCTCAATTATAACAATGAACCAAATAATCCGCATCCTACCTGCCTCAGTCCTTGCGCAGAGGAGTTATTAGAAGCGGTTATTGTGCGCAAATTGACGAGACTTCGCTGTCGAGGAAAACAGGCAATGCATCAAAAGGAAGCAGCACAGTCACATTACATAAATGAATATGGGGATTTCAACGGCAAAGTAATTACCAATTTCCATGCGCAGGGAAAAATCGAAGTCTTGGCGTGCAGCTACTAAAATATAAACATATTTTTGAATAAGTAGCTCCTACTCGGACTGGCCTTACTTGGATAAATACTGTGGGAAAGTGACATTGATGCTGTCACGATAAGCTTATCATACTCATCAGTGCTCTTCGTGTTTAGAACAATCAGGCAGAACGTTTTGTAGAACTTAAAGCATGGCAAGCCTATGTTCATTTTTCGTCGTGAGTTTCTTCAAACGGCAGTTAAAAATGGAAAACTCCAGAAGAAATACGTGGATGTAAAAGTGAATATAACTGACATAAATGATGGAGCCTCTAATTTTTCAAATTCTCCGCCATCGGTAAATTCTCGAAGACCCGCCACATGAACGTCTTTTCTAAGCGGGAATAAGGTGAAAGAACTAAACCAAAAAAACAGTTTTTAAGCATTTCAAAATGCCCAGCTATTGCTAAATAACACAAATCTCAATTAATCCAAAAGTGGGTAAATTCTATTCAGAGATTCAGCATCTAAAATTAAAGCAGCTGCACTAACTGCCTAATACTTCAGGCAATGGTATTTGGTGTTCGAACTCAGAGCGTTATGTACCCTTCGCACTGATAATATCATAAAGTGCGCTGGTCTCACGTTCCATCAATCCGAAGGCATGTTAAACTGATGTCGCAGGTGAGGGGGTCGCGCATGTTACCATCGGCTGTGGGTAGCACCGTGCGTTCTCGCGGCATCGCGGACTGTGCCGTTTTCTGGGCGTTGCGTCTCCTTCTTGGACAATGTTACACGCCTCGTGGTAAGCGGTATCTTTCAGTAGGCCTTATGCTTGATGAAGTTGTGCAGATGGTAGGCCAGTCTCTGAAGACGAACAACTGATAATACTAGTCGAAACGTCAGGCAGCTGGTGTATCCCTTTCTGTAAACGCCTCCTCTTCTCCTAATTAGGCGGGTAAAATGTTGCGAACGGAAGCTTAACGGTAGGTAGATTCGTCCTCGGGAGTTGTTCAGTTTCTAATCAAAGACAAAGCTGCTGCATGCTATCGGTCTCGTATTTTCGGCAAAATATAAACACTATTGCTACGCGGTTGGAAACATCTGTGCTGTATCCGCCAAAATGGCAATATAGCATGTTAAAAGCGTATTCCAATCGAACAAATAACACTGCAGTCGCACAGTGGGGCAGATTACTTGCTAAAATAGCTTACGCTTTTCAGAATAACGTGTCAAAACAGCAACGATTTGCCCCAATTTGGATAATTATGGAAGGTTTTACCTAAAGCTTTTTAATTAATCTAAAAAGAAACGTAGGATTGGTCTCTCCAAAGGCAAAAGGCAATAAATCGTACACTGTAAAATTGGAACAGCCGCTCTAGTAGATAAAGGTTGTATTTGGGATAGTTGTTTTAAACTAAAAATCGCGGGGTTTTGTTTCCTTCTGGATAGCTATATCGACCTAATACCCTTAAGGAGACTTTTTAATAAACCGAGAATAAACGTCTCTGAACAAGATTAGGAGTCACACACATACCACAGCAGGATACACAGGACTATTTTCCCGATGGCTCGAAGGCTGACAAGTCTCAGTCATAGTACAGCAAGTCGACATCGCTCTTCCTCGTATAATCAGTCGACTACTGCTTAGCGGTCATCTATTTGGGTTGGCTCGGCAGCAGGTGGTATCATGTAACGCGCTTGGACCGTGACTAAGATCAAGGTGGAATATGATGAAAATGCCAATGATTCTCTGTTTCAAAATTGTACCCAGCACTGCGGTTTAACTGGTGCTGTTTACGTTTCGACGCCAGCTTTAATGTTGTCACTGTACTCCTTTAGTCCTTCGCGTTGACCCTCGAGAAACTACCAGCTGTCTTGTGGCCACAGAACCTGTTGGATCGCGGAATCTTGAGCAACGGCTTAAGTATAGCGTCATTGCAGGGATTATGCCCAGTGCCCGCTGTGAACGGTTACCGTTCTTGGTAGTAATGCGTCTTCAAAAACGAACACTGTACCTTTCGTCAACATGTTTTGGCGTCAAAACTAGGTGTCAGTTAATCACACTACTTGTATATGCACAATCATCTATTTACGGTTATTTTGCGGCCTTTTTTATATGTTGGTTTTAAAAATTATTCAAGCTGGGTAGACATCTTGGGACGCTTTTTGGGTTCAGAACATACTTTCTCGGTGGATTTTTGTTGGCAGCTTTGACCACATCTCCATTGTGTATTAGCAAGTACTAGGTGTTTCGTTTCTTTGCAAGTGACCATTCGCATGTACTTACCCCAAACGAGACGCGGTTTTCAATGAATTTTCACTTGTACCAGCAGAGCTTTTAGACACTTAAGACAAATGAGTTCAATTTGACCCGCCTATTTTATTAATTTCGTTGCCTGTTTGAAGAACTTGCTCACCAGATGATTGCTTCAGCTCTGAAAATAGAACCCAGCTGTACGGGGCTAAGTCTGAAACGCACGGCAGTTCAGGCGTTTTGCTGACTTTCAACTTCCCAAAAGCACAACAACACTCAAATAATGTTCCAGTAAAGACATATTCGAATAAATTACAAATCGCATCCTTCTTAACATAAGAGAGGCGTTTCGATGTTCTGGAGTCCAAGTTCAGTAGATTCCACGGTATCAGAGCATGTAACGGACGTTCCAAATTCATTAGTCATCACAAAACGCCAATAGGACCGTCTTACTATCTCACTTTACCCAGCGTGGGCACTAACTAAGTTTGCAATCCATGAACCTGTAATCAGAATTTAAAAGAGACTTTTTGCCCCTTTTCTGTTGGTCCGGGCGTTTTTTTATTCTAATCGCTCAACTTGTGTTTTAATTTTTTCGCTTCACAGCAAAACGCTAACTAGTATTTTTTGTCTACCATTATCTCTACCAACTGTGGTGCGTTTTCGTTAACGCCCCCTCCTGCTACTTCTTAGAAGTCCTTGCAGAACAATAATTGTTTATCTTGAGGTTAACCGTGCAGATTAATTTAAGAAAAGACCTTTAATCGTCAGCTTGCTAAAAAAGGGCACCAGTATCTCCTATCGAGCATAAAACACCCTTTTCCATTTGGTTAAACGGGTTACCCAGATTTAACAGACTGTTGCATTTCGGGTTGCATTTCAGACCTTTTCGGGCGAATTCTCCCTCTGAAGATAGTTATCCTTTCCTATCGAGTCCTTGTTAATTTCGTAGAGTAAAAGGGGCGTATTTCATAGTCAGAATAAATCTACGCAAAGCCAACGGATAATGCAAAAGAAGCAATTAGCAAGTTCGCTTGGAACTACGCGTATTCTATGGTGACCGTCATAACTGCTGACAGACAATTAAACGTGGAGTGTTTTCAGTTGAAATAGGATGAAATCTGTTTTTATCCTTGATCTTCCCTGGTCTTACCAGTTTCGCAAAAACGTAACGACGCTTGCGTCTTGGAAATGACAAACAGTTCTGCCAAAAATCAATTTATGTAACAACGTAGTAAAACCGTTTGCTGATTGAACTCTTAAAGGACTTTGCGGCCCGGCTTATTCTAGAATACTTTATTGGTTTATCTAGCCAACTCGACTGGCTTCCGATTCTATTCCGTTGGCAACCCTGAGTGAAGCCAAGACTGAGCCCAAGTCACTGCAGCTCAATCACGTTGCCTGGGGACCTTCTCGTAATAATCCAGATGATTATTTGCCTCACTGCCTAATTTTAACAGTAAGCTCTTTGTTTTCTCCAATTTAAACCCAATTCTGGTATCCGCTGAACTGTTTAAAACACTGACAAACATATTCGCCTATTCCTTTAGATGTAAAGACTACGCTGGAAGATGACAAAGTCTAACACTACGAAACGCATACTCAGGCACATTTAGCTAATGTAGCAGGCTGGCTCTTCAATAGGTCTAATGCCAGCCATTCTTGCAGGCCACCTAAGAAAGCGAGTATTGCTTGAGCAGTGTGCATTCATTATCTAAATTTTGATGCTTCTACAAAATTTTCCTCTATGAATCTTTTAAACTACAGTAGGAAGCGTATCTCATGAAATCTTTTAAAATGCCCTGCAGGTTGTACACTTTAGAAATACCTACGACATTGAGCCATTTGCAGAATAAAACTTGCTTTCAAGCCCTTCGTCGATAAATATCGGCACCGGATGCCCAAAGAATGAAGGACGACAGTATGAACCGATGGTCCTACTACTCGAACCGTAAATCTGGAGGAACCATACTTTACCCATCTGGTATTAAACATCATTGGTGACCGCTTGCTTTGCATCAGAGTGAAATAACTGAGCCCCAGGGTAATATAAAATAGAGGAGTAGTGGAATAAAGAGATAAACGAGGCATATCTTCTGCATGCCGGCGCGAAAAACAAAGTTTTTCCTAATCTTATACATTTCCTAAGATAACATTTAGCTAAGTTCTTGAATTAAAACCAAGTTTCCTTTCATACACTAATGTGCAAGAGGGAATCTCATTTGTAGTATTTTTAAGTATTTTTGAGCATTTAAATGCCATCTGACCTGAGTCTTATACGCAATATGTGATAACTTGTAGACCCTGAAGAGGAAAAAATATTGGCCCAGTAAGCTGTCTGTCAGGCAAGCTGGTGTAATCAATGCGTTAGGCAGGAGATTAAGATCACATAATTCACTGGAACCTCTAGAACTTTGCGCTGGTGCAAAATAATCAGCACCCACTATTGATTTTAACTTAGAGAGCTGCCAACTGATGATATTATTAAATCTCCCACAAAAAGGGGGCGAGGCAAGAATGAATACGTCCTAGTATGGATTCTATGCTTACTTAACGTATGCCCATATGTGTGGCGTCCGATAAATCAGTCCAAATTGTTCGAAAACTCTAAATTGGAAGTTACTGGTAGGTTTAATCCATATGAACATCAAGTGGGGCTAAAACGTAGGTTGCATGCTAACACAATGCCTTAATGGCATGTTAACTACTAAGTTCACGCCAATCTCTATTAGTTTTGACTTTCGAGCCCTACATAAACATCGTTGATATGGGAATAAAGGGGGTTTAATTGCCTTGCGAGTCACTCAGTCGATCATTAAATCTGCATGCAAGTCACCAGTGATTATTCCGGGGATCGTAATGGTCGTTTTCCCTAGTAACGACCAAGCTGCCTTAAGGACTTTGCTCATGTTCGCCCTCAACACTCAGCCGAACATTTTCGTGTGAAATGAATAAAGCCCAAAATGCTGCCGCCAAGCCATTGTTTTTTCACTGAAAAAAAATCAAGGAAATCGCAAAGACTTACCATCAGCCATTAACATTAGTACTTTTTGTTCTTATTTCATGACATCCATGATTCGCAAATGGCGCCAAGCATGGAACCGCTTAATAGACTTCAAGCTTTCCCACAACAAATGAATTGTGTGTGTTCCTGATAAAAATGCCAGTTGACGAGCAGTATTCGCAAAGAGTATATTCTAGGGAGACAGGTCTAAGTTAAAATATGGTACCTAGAAGATAAGCTAGGTGCTTCGTATGATAACATTAAAATCATGAAGCACAGGTGACAGTTCGTTTAATGGATGCCGGAATAAAAAACAATAGGAAATACATTTCTGGTAATAAGAGGAGGAGTATGAATTCAACTGCGGCGATTAGAAAGACAACAGCAGTTTTCCTTAAACGCTGAAATTTCGTTGTCCTTGACTTCCTATGTTTTCCCTAATGCAATAATCTTTGGTTCGATACCTGCAAACCTTTTCAAAAGTATTCTGTGATTTCCTGTATTATCTGAAACCGTCGGAAGTGGACAGAAAATCGAAGTCTTGAGTGTGAAGTGTTTGATGAATAATTTAATGGCTTATATGATAACAGTTCTTGTCCAGAAAAAAACTAACCAGCACGGTAAGCTGGCCAGAAAAAATGACAAAAATATATTCGATATTCAGCTTGGGCAACCTATCCGATTTAATTCTAGCAACATCACTAAAAGAATGAGCGCACATTGACAAGACAGTTTACGTTTTTCAGACAAATACTTCGCATTATTGTAGTCCGGAATTAACAAGGGAACATTGACTAGTCACAGCTCTGTCCAATAATTCATGTAGGAAACACCAGTGCTACTTGTCGCCAACTTAATCGTAACCGATATGTACCTTGTCCAATACTGGTCAAGGTTCTCTTTGTATTTCGGCTCAAGAATGAAGCTTCACTTAAGCATGATATCCAGTCGTGTCATGCAGTTTCTTAAAATATCGAAAATGCCCACAGGTTAGGGCCAGACGGATGTTCAAAGTTTGGGTTTATTATCCTGTATCTTAGTGGAAAAATTACTCAGCGATATCAATTACAGCATTTAATCCGACGGCCTCCCTTCTAAGCAGAGATATGTTTTCGTACATATGTTTTGGCGTCGACGTCACTTCCCAAAATTTCTCGTCCTTAATTCAATGCTGTCGACTAACGGGAGTCTTGACAATTTACCTAAACCCCATCTCCGGCCTATACGTTTCGGGTAAATTTGTGATATCTCTCCTTATTACGGGACAGGTAGCGAGCAACATACTTTGATATTTTGGATTTTATCTGCTCGTTCTAGAAGCCATTCAGTTTAGCTACGCCATGGTTGTCCTTTGCACAGTAAGCAGACCTCTCACGGCTTTCAAACACTTATTCTCACTAAACGCTTAGAAGAGGTCGGTGTTCTGACACCTTAATCGACCTGCCCACAACCTTTCCCCAAAAGGTCCTTTCACGACGCATATATGTCGACAAGGCTGGGAAATTTCTGATAGCCCTATTTATGCTGGCTGAAAAAAATCCAAACTAAATGTCGTTACCCAATATTTTTGTTGTGAGCAGCAGAGAAATCAAGACGCTGAGCGAAATTCCTAGGTTTGAGTTTGATTTGACTGTCACGTTCTAGACAAATAACGGGAGTTATGCGTTCTGTTTACTCTGAACGATGGTCTTCTGACGTGATGTACGACTGTCTTGGCCGACAACATCGTATAAACGGAAAGGACTGAAACCGTCTAATTTGCCTTCGCTAGAGCATTGGCTTCATGCATTTACTAGAAGTTTGCAATAAAGCAGCCTGAGAGTGGATGACTAAGTAAACGTCATAGAAAAGTGTGCACATTTTCACGAATATCTACCCACTTAGAGAAGCCTTACTTCTTAAAAGGACCTAAGATTTAACTGCGCAAAAACAAAACATTGTTATAGAAATTTGTGTATTTCTAAATGTTTGCTGACAATACTCGTTCAAAAATGATAAAATCACAGACTACAAAGTTCAGCAGATCTTTTCGGTTAACTAAACAATTAAATCTAACATTTTAAAGATAACCCGTGCAAACAAATGTAGCGAGCATTAAGTAAAAAGTAAAAAAACTCAACGTACCTTGCCTTGACATGCAGTTGCAGAATATCGGCGAAACACGAGTACTTGCTTTTGCTTAGTAAATGTGCTGTCAACATAATAATCATACAACATATATATATATAGTAGATGTGTTAACTCAAGAAATGTCAACCAAAATTTCGAAATGCGTTCTCGTATCGAAAAGATAAATTAAGTAGTGTTGTAAAACTAATCATGATGCAGCATAAATCTATAATGATTCAGTTACCCCAGGGTGTCGGCTTTCGAAAGAACTTATTTTTGGCTGCATGCAAGATCTATACTCTGCAAAAAATGACTTCTTAAGTAGTGTGCAATTTTCTCATTGATTTTCGATGCCCTTGAAAATTCAATTATATTACATGAGAAACATGCATAAAAATATCCTATCTTTTGCTCATTCAGTAAAACAATTACGTCTTCTTTCAATTTTATACTCGAAAGAAGTGTATAGCTTGGTTTCAAAAAAGGTTTCTAATTGTAAGATTTATTAATAGCTTTAAATGGCCGTTCATGAAACGTCATGTATCAGCATTCACGAATGTGGCCTGTAAAGATAACAATATTCCTCAAATCCACTGCTTAATTTTATGAACCTCATATGGTCCCCTCTTAACGCCGTAGAGAAATGGATGCAATAAGGTTAACTTTACAAGCCCCGTTCGTAAATGCAGATACACGGCGTTCCATAAACGGCATTTAACGGGATTTAAAACTCTACCAAGTAGAAACTCTTTAAAAACCGAATTATACTCTCCTTTCGAGTATGAAATTGGAAGAAGACGTGATTGTCTAGCGAATAAGTGAAAGAATGAATATTTTTATGCATGTTTTCCATGAAGTATAATTGAATTTTCAAGGGCATCAAAAATCAATGAGAAAATTGCATTCTTCATATGGAGTCATTTTTTGCAGAGTATAGATCTTGTATGCAGCCGAGAATAAGTTCTTTCGAAAGCCGAAACCCTGGGGTAACTGGATCATTATAGATTTATGCTGCATCATGATTAGTTTTACAACACTCCTTAATTTATCTTTTCGAAACGAGAACGCATTTCGAAATTTTGGTTGACATTTCATTAGTTAGCACATCTACAGTAATAAGGCATCGAAAATAATTGGGAAAGGTATGTGTTATTCTAGTAGTCAGTTTTGCAGAGAGTAGTTTTTTCAGGCGGCACAAAAGAGGCTCATTCAAAGGCTGGTATTCTGAAGTAACTGCAATATTATGAGATTATACTGCATGATAATAAATACTGCAACCCTACTTGAGTAATCTTTTCGAGTCAAAAGCGCATTTCAGAATTTTGGTTATCATTTCATGCGTTGGCGCACCTACTGTATCTATGCAAATGCGGCTGATCCATCTAAGCGATGGACAGGAATATACAATAAAAGTGCTCCTGGATTACAAGCCTATATTTGATTATGACAATGAACTGCCCCAAGCTAACCGACTGTATGAAAATCTATTTTGACAATAAGCGAATACGATTAAAAAATAAATCGTAAATATAAGGGGCATGTATTAATTTACGACATTATTTTAAAAAGCTATTGCCGTTTGATTTTGGGAGCAATAATATAATAGTACATTTTGTATTTATAACAATATAAAACAGGACACAAATTCTCGTGGCAATCTCGTATGATTCTACTCTTTTGTGTTTTAGAGTTTCTGCTTAATTAGTCTGACTGTTAAGCAAATTTGGTGAACATTGATGTTCATTTAGAGGAGTTTTTCAATCTAGAGAAAATGTGATATGGTGCTAAATGTCCCCCTCATTTAATACTGCTTGTCGGCGCCGTCAGGATTTTAATGTTAGCCACCCCCTCAACCTGTTCTCATTTTAGTCCGCATTTAATGGGACAGGGACACTCTCCAAGCAATTAAACATTCATGAACCTCCCCTTGCGATACAGAGCGGGCATTCATCAAAGGGCATTTGCGCAGTAACAAATTTCCATACGTTTATACTTTGTTGCACAAGGCATAACCCTTTGAACAAAAATCATGTCTAAATGTTTTCGAGGATCTTCTTACTAGGCAGATTTTTACTAGATGATCCAGAAGGAGAAGTGATAACGGAATCCACAAATGATCTGGCAGTCGTGGAGGGGGCTATCTTAGAACGCTGATAAATGCGTGTTAGCTTCAAATTTCAAGAATGTTTGCACACAACGTGACCCCAGTTATAGTAGCATACTGCCATTGTTAAGCAGTGGTTGGTGTACAGGACTCAGGACGACGCATACTTATATGTTCACAGCAGGTTTTACTCGAGAATGTTCCTTTAATGCGCTATGGAAGAAAGAAGCCGCAAAAGCTATATATAATTTGGGATTAAACCACATAGCGTTGAACATAATTCAAGCACTTACTAAATTTTATTATCGTTTGTCAACCAATTAACCTGAGTTAGGACGGGGAAATAGGTAATCCGTATTACTGGTGGCCTTGAAAAACTCCCCGTGGACTAGGGTTATGGTTTAAGTTGGGGTATCGTCTTGAGGTTAGTGGCAAGATCAGAGCTAAGGTTAGAATTGAGATAAAAGGTCAATGTTAGGCTCACAGTTGATGTTGAGTCTAGTGTAAGGGTAGGGATCTGGGAATGGATACCTCCTCCAAACGTAGCAGGAAATTGTCGTTTATTTAGATAACAAAGTAAATGACATGGCAAGCCGTTTAAAGGTTTTTAGATTACCTTAAAATGCTTATACTAGGCGCAATCACAATGACAACGTTTTAAAATTTGCGTCGGATATTAAACACTGTTCAAGCGAATCAAAAATGTAACGTGCGATTTAATTTTGCTGAACGTCCGAAAACATTTTTAGGTTCCAGCGCTAACACAAACATGTA